>QVRM01003374.1:0-270000 GCA_003439945.1 Dermanyssus gallinae
ATCCATAGATTCCTCTTCGTGACGCCGAGCCCCAAGAGCGTCCTCGCAGATTCGGAGTCCCCATACACCACTCATAGAGATAGTGATGGATCCGAATCTGCGAGGTTTTTGCGGGTAGGGGAGCGCCGCTCTTAGGAACTCGACGTCATATTTGGCGATCTTGTCTTGCCGTGCTTTTGCCAGTTTCCCGGTTCGGGCCGCAAACCTCGGCATCTAAAAACCCAGACCTCGGTAGGTGTTGTTATTACGAGGTCGGGCTTTAGACCCGGTGGCGCCCGGTCGACGGAATACTCGCTCACGAACCACCTCATGACCCCTTTCGCGGAGAAGACGCGCCACGCGATCACAGACGTCGTCATGTCTCTTTATGGTTTGTTTGTGTGTTATATCGCACATCTGAGCGACATGAGCCAACGTCTCAGGCGCATGACACCCGTGCCTACAACGTTTGTTGTAGCCCGGGCGTCCCCTGGCCAATCTGGCACGCGTTGGTAGTGCGTTGATCCTGAGCTTTAGTAGGTTTAAATACTCCTTACCAGATAGGTAGGGCATACCCTTAATCCAGTAATGTAAAAAAAGGCCGTTTCGTGTGCTTTTTTAAATGTGCCCCATCGAACGTGTTGTGTAGTTGTTGAGACCAGTAATCGGTCTCTTGTGTAGCGGTCTCAATGGAGGTTCCCAAGCGCTCGCAAAGAAGTCTTGTTTTCGCAAGATCTTTTTTAAAGTGCTCGGTGGTTAGCATCCATTGGACCCCAAGGTGCGTGGAGTGTTGTAGTGCTGTCAGGCGGGAGAGGCGGATTCTGGGAATGAATGTTTGGAGGCAGGGGATGTCCAGACCGCCGTGTGCTGTGTGCGTGTACAGGTAGGCGTCGGCACCGAGTTTTCGAGCTTAAGCCATTTCGACTTAACAACCTTTCTGATCTCTTTATCTAGGTCACTAAGGAGTGCGTAAGATGGTCTGGGACCGGAGACCAGTTTATATAGGAGACGGGGAATGAATATATATATATATATATATATATATATATATATATATATATATATATATATATATATATATATATATAGGTTTATTATCTTTTTTTGGCAATAAACCGTTCGATACATAAACCAAGACTGAAAATTCCATCGCCGTGGCGGCTTATACCGCCTGTATTAATCACAATAACGTTTGTACTGAATATGTGTCGCTTTATGGCGAGAAAGACTCCAGCGAGAATACTATACATGTTTGTATGAGGACAGAATGCATTTTAATAATTAAATGAATAGCCTAGACTGAAATCCTTTAAATCACTACGTGGGAGGAGTTATGAAGTGGACCAGTAACAAATGCAAATACGCAAACGTGGCACCTCTTCAGGTCGCCATTGAAGTATCTTGGACAAGTACGAGTTTATGTCTCGTATATGCACACGCTATCTTAAAGTGCCGTTCTTGCGCTTTTGGGCCCGAATACAGGCAATAAGACCGATGGCTGCTACACTGATTAACCACAAGCAGTTAAATGTCCTAGGAAGCTTTCTTCTACGAATAAAAGCTTTCTTCCACAAGGATTTTTTGAACCCCATGTTTTCGACGTAGGTAAGTGAAAACGCAAATGCAACAGCAATTTGTAGCGGATATACTGCACGCTACCCGTATTTTTGAAGGAAAAAGACTTGCCCTTGTCCGAAAACGTTTTGAATTTAAACTTTACTTTAAATGTATGTAAACACATATTTTTTTACCATCCCCTTCCCCTCCTCATTAACTAACAGAAGCTCATTGACCCAGGCGTTTGCGGAGTTTTACAAAATCCGTTTATTTAATCGGCTACGGCGCTTTTGTATCCAAGAGAAGCCACCGAAACATTTAAGATGTGCCGGAAAAATATCGTTTAACGAAAATGTGCTAATAATTCCGATGACGGTAAGAAAAAACTAGATATTTATCATGACTAATGGAAATGCGTAACGGGCAACGTGTTTTAGGTTCCGCGGCTTCGTTTGAGTGTCTAATGTTAGTTCTCCGCTTTTCCGCGATTCGATTTCTCAAATTAGGCACGTGCTTTACTCTTATTGGTGCGAACGGAAGCATCCAATTTTAAAGGATTTCGAACTAGTTACGTCATTTGCTGTAGTAAACACGTAACAGAAAGGTTCCTGCTTTCGAGATCCCGCAGTCGTCAGTGATACTCTACACTTCTCAACGTAGTTCTCGCAAGGCTTTATAAACTTGACTTTGTTTGGCTTTTTTTTAATTGCTATTTGATCACCGTACAGATCGAATGAAGCTGTGACGCTTAAAGAAAATGTGTCCACTAAACCTAGTGAAATGCATGTTATGCCTGAGCTCATATATCATAGCGATTTGAGAAGCGAAAAATTCACCCGCGTTTTAGATCGCCGAAAGCATATCAAACCTAGTGAATTAATCATTCCGTTTTCTCATATATATATATATATATATATTCTCTGTTTCTCTCTCTTTCTCTTTATGTATCCGCACTTACACATTGTACCCACTTGTATTTGGAACACAGCCTGAATACCGATGACGGCCCGAGGTCAGAGTCTGAGTTTGCATGAATATTTTACGCCTCCGAATGAAAAATGATTTCTGGCAAGCGTTTCGGCAAGCGATCGACAAATGGGGCGAGCACAGTAGCGGATGTCAAATCAACGAACAGACAAATAACAGGCTGCTCATCTGTCGCCCGCTAGATCGCTTGCTTTGTGCAGAATGTTTGCCAACACGACGACGGCGAAGCTGAATAATTCACGGTGTGATGTTGTCAGGAGTGTTTGTTACACGGTGAGGGCCAAAGACGAAGACGTGCTTATGCGTGTTCCCCTGGCGAAAGCCTGAGTGGGAGGTTGTGTTCCTCTGAGCGGGTTGTGGTAGCGCATGGCAGTACTACTCGGCTATACTTGTTCGTGGTCCGTGCGTGATCCTTGGCGCTGCGTGGTCGAGCCTCGGGGGGGCTCCTTCGGGTCGTATTCACACGACGTGCGACATGCTTCGGGACACAGCGCACCCCCTTCGTGCAAACAACGGAGACGGAGAGCGGTTGGGCCTCGGTGTTTGGTGCTGCCTGTTTGGGGTTTGTAACGGGGGATAGGGGCTGCTACGACAGCAACGAGAACGAAAGGTCCCGCATGCAATGGCACAGTGGCAGCAGTGGCACAGGCTGCTTGCCGTACACGTGCGACAAAGCACCTCGATCTACACCTCAACAGCGATCGCAGGGTTTGTTTGACTCTGACCGTAGCTAACTTGACCGGGCAAAGGTGTGTATAAAGGCGGTACGCGGCCACAGTAGCTAGACGTGTCACGGTGTCATGTGTGTCATGGTTACAGTGGTGGTGGTGTTGGTGATGGCAGCCGCTACCGTCGCTCCCTTCGAGTTCCCTTCTAGCAGTACGGAAATGCACTGACAATGACGGCACCCCGCACCTCCGTAGTGCACCGTTCCCGCATAGCTCGCGTGACTATCTCGTTGGCAGGTATTTGTCCTTACGCGCTGTGCGAGTGTCTTCACGCACATCAATCTATCAATCTATGTAGCATAAATGGCAACTATTTAGTCATCGTCGTACTATTCACATCAACACCATCATCATATTTATTGGCACTTCCGCACTAATCATCATGTGCATGCGCATGAACCATGGGCAGGAGGCGGCTTTTGCGATACAGCGACCAAGCTTCCTAAAGAATTCCATGGTCGCGGCCAGCAGACTTGCGCGTCCTACGCTCGACACAAGTGTATTATATATATATATATATATATATATATCCTACGCTCGACACAAGTGTATTATATATATATATATATATATATATATATATATATATATATATATATATATATATAGACAATTGTTTGGTCGAAACGTTTGTCCTTCAAAGGAATCCCTAGGCATACTCGTATAGAGGAGGAACGCTGCCTCCGTGAGACCAAGGTTGCCCTATCTGTGACACGCTTAGGTTAAGAGGATGCACACGTTTATTTCAGGGATAGTTATCCGCCCCTTATATTGTAACGTTGTTGTGTTACGCTGGTCCGCTCGGGGGATGTAGACTCAGCCGGACAGGTACTGCAGCACGAGGAACTCAGGAACGAAGAATGACAACACGTAGCATATGGTCTAGTGCATGACCGAGCAACGAGTGTGTTTTTTAGCCAGGCTGGTCGGTCTATTTATTGACTCACAAGGCACCGCGGTGTGCTGACACCCCAAAGGGTGTCAGAACCCGCGCTCCAATCGGTCGAAATGTACAGCAGTTTGTGTTTGTTTCGTATAGGAATACAGGTTAAGTGACTGTTTTACTTGGACTGCCGATCACAGGTCAACCCTCTCCCGATGTCGGCCGATGATCGTTTGGACGGCGGATGAAGTTGGGGTTTCGGCGCGAAAGGCTGTGGCTGTTCTCGGCTGGCTGGTTGAGACATGTCTCGGTCGGTGAACGTTGGACGCTGTGGCCGTTGGACGTGGTCGGTTAGAGTAGATTTGAATTGCGCTGTGATGCACACAGTGACTTCGTCACAATATTACGAGCTTGCATATTTCTTCGTCATAACTTTAAGCAAAACCTCCCGATCCTCCCGAGTTACCTATATATATATATATATATATATATATATATATATATATATATATATATATATAGCGTGTCCCAGAATTCGTCTAACAAAGTTTAGAATCCAGTACAACTTGGAATAAATCTAATGGAACAAGGGGCGGAAATGTCTTCTAAAATTATTAATTATATATGACTGTCAAAATATAAGAATTGCGGAGGATTTCATTTTTTGAGAATTATCTTCAATACAACACTTTTTGGGCGTAGAATACAATTCTGCCGATGCAGATATGATAGGATGACTGGGGCTCTCGCAATTACAGATATATGTGAGGATAAAAAGCTTGAAGTAACCACTTCTGATATATATATATATATATATATATATATATATATATATATGAGTTTTTGTAGTGTATAGCCACTCCATGGCTGGCCGGCGACCGTTACGAGTTCGCCATTATTTCGTTTAAGCAATATATCTCCCCTGTCTGGCTCGCACCAACGACTACTGACTCATTTATTCTTATGCCTCCTTATATATTCACAGATTGCCCGCGCATTTAATGACTTCCCGCGTCTTCACTAGTAGAGTGGAGGCATCTTCTATTTGGCGCCATGTCTTAAGCTTGCTTCGGTATTGCCGCCAACCAAATGCTAGTATGGAGTGTTTATATTGCATATTTTCTTATAATTTTACTTTTTTTTGCCGTTCGATTCGGCAGAGTGTGGTCGTGTTTCTGTTGGCTCCAGTAAAATAGATTGTTTTCTGAGTTTTGACTTCAACGTTTGCAGTGATAATTGCATCAACGATTGTGCGTGTATTGAGTGGTCGACGGGTGCATAGTGCACACTCGGAGACAGTGTGGTTGCGTCTCTGAGGAATCGGATTTCTCTGAGCCTCCAGCTGACCGAGTTCGATTTGCTAGAGTCATCGCAGGTCTACTCATTGTTGCAGCGGAAGACGTGGTAGTTTAGGAGTCAAGAGAGCCAACTGGTCTATTGGCCTATTGGCAGTGCCCTCGACTACCACTCAACGGGATCGAGTTCGATACCTAAGTAGGGGCGTATTTTTTTTGTATCATATTTTCCTTTTTTTTGGTTTTCGTCACTCGCAATCGTGCTGCGATGTCGGACGAGGCCAATCGGAGGAAACCCCCGGATAGCCTAGATATATCTAGGCTGCGGTGCAATTCGCGTGTGGCCGGTAACACTGTGTCATGTAGCGTGCCAAGTTCCGCTGAACAAGTCGCTGACTCGAGCTCTAGCGCAATGATGGATGCGTCGATATGTGGTGATGAATTGTCTTCGGGGGTCGCCGGGTTGGCAGCCGCGCCAGACGCTCCCCCTAGAAGCATTACTGCCTTTGGCACCAAACGGAGAAAGTGTTCGCTTACCGAGGCCGGGAACGACGGACAGCCAGAGACTCACCCTGAAGATGGCTCTTCCGTGGTGATCTCACGCAGAGTGAAGAGTGCAATTTCTCGCGAGCAGCGCCAACAAGAAAAACTCAAGAGCGACATTTCATCGGGATCTCTCAATACCTTCAAGGTTATAATTCGCAAGAACTGCCCGGACAATTCAAGTCCCAGTGACTTTGCGGAAGGCTCGATGCTACGTCTCTTCAAAGAAATATACACCATCTCACCGGGCAGCAAGATATCAACGGGGGACGGCGGAATTCTCGTGTGGGTCAGCAGTGTGGAAGCCGCTAAAAGTCTGTTGCAACTGACAGTTCTTGGTGGAGTTTCCGTATCGGCTGTTTGCCCCGCCTTGACGAGTTTCAAAGCAAGGATCCAAGACGTAAACGTGGCTTTTACCGACGACGAGATACGAGACGAGCCAAGTAGTGCTGGAGTAACCGCTGTGCGGCGCCTCTACCACTCAACGCAGGCGGGTAAAATACCGCTCAATAAGGTGATTTTAACATTTGACCGCCAGCCACCAGCGTCAGTTTTTCTAGGTTTTAAGGTTCACCCGGTGATACTTGAACCAGACCAGCCCAAACTGTGTTTTAATTGTCAAAGAGCGGGTTATTTTGCTGACAGATGCACTCCGCGAAAGGCTTGCAAAAAGTGTGGCAAGTCAGACCACTTGGCAGCGGAGTGTCCTAATCCTTCGAGGTGTGTCAACTGCAACGGGTCTCACGCGGCTGGTTCCCCCACTTGTCCACGTTTAGCCTACCTTCGTGAGAAGAACCGAATTATCATGGAAGCTAGGACCCTTCGACAAGTGCAGACGGTTAATCCATCTGCAGTTATCACAGAAGAAGCGCAGTGCCCGGTTCCTGTGGGAGACTCTACACGGGGCGTCGCGGATGACAAACCGTCATACGCTGCAGTCTTGCGGGGCATCTCGTCGACTCAAGATGGAAGCGCTCCGCACGTTTATTTGCCCAGACCTCGGCGCCTTCCTCGGCGCAAGCCTAGATATAGTAGAGTAAGCTCGGTCACTCGACCGCGGCCTTTGACACGGAGGGTGCGAAACCACAAAGTTAAGAAAGCAACGCCACCAGGCAGTATCGGAACCACCTTGTCGGACCTGGCAAAAGTACTCCAGGGTATTAGTCCTGACCTGGCAGCCACACTCACGACAATTGCCGAAGCAATAAAGCCGTTATTAGCTTTGCTGCCGGTAGTTGATAAGCTAAAGAACTTTTCCGTATAATGGTTAATAGCTCTACCAGCAACCTAGCGATGCCACGAAACGTTTCTAACGACGCTGAGCAGGACCTAAACAGGGTCGCTTGTCCTTTGTGTAACAACATATATACAAGAAGAGGACTTTCTAGGCACATGTCCGCCAGACACCCCGGCGTCGGGGGCATAGAAGTAGCGCCAACCACTGGCACATTGGCCACCTCGGAGGAACTGGTCGGACACATTCAGAATACCATGCGACATGCAAGACTAGTCCGGGTGTTGCCCAAGGCTGTCAGGGCGTCCGTCGCAGACGAGCTTACGAAAGTTTTATTGAAAGTCGCCTTCAACAACAACATTGAGGCCTGGCACTCACTGTTTTCTTTCGCGCCGGTGGTGCTTGCCCTTCCGCAAATCCGAAACGACACGCGCTCTCTCACAGTGATTATCAAAAAGAACCTTCGCGATTTTTCGCAAAGTTTAAGAATTGAGAACATTGTACACCATGAAACTAGGACGACTACCAGGAGGGACCCCGAAGATGAGATCTGTAGACGCGCCATAGTCAAGCTCTCTGAAGGGGACGTCACTGGCGCCGCCAGACTCATTGGCTCTAAGGATACATTTATATGTCAGTCCGAAAGCCTTGAATCTCTTCGAGACAAACATCCGCAAGCCCCCTCGGACCTTTGCTTGCCATCTCGTCCCCCGACTATGCTACCATCCACTACCTCTAGCGACGAAGTGCGCTTGGCCGTGAGATCCTTTCCTAGGAGCTCTGCAGCTGGTCTTGACTTTCTTAGGCCTCGACTTCTTCAGGAACTCTGCTAGACTGGACACGCCCGAACCTGGAGGATATGTGTCGTTTCCACTTGATTTATCTGGTGTACACGTTCATAAGGATACAATTGTTGCCTGTTGCATTTAAGCAAATAAAACTGTAGCTTCAAAAAAATTTACTTATTGTCACTATGATTATATTATTATCGTGTTCGGCTTATATTAGATTAAGGTACCTAAATAGTATTGCTTAGCACTTTGTTTGAATATTGTCAAAGAAGAGGTTGCGCGCACATCTGGGGGGAGCTTATTCCAATAGGTGGCACCGAGATTTGATATTGAGAAACGAGATTGGTTACATGAAGCTGCAGACAAGATGAGAAGTTGTGTGTGTGATCCTCTTGTGTTCATGGTGTATGTCGAATGGGAAGGATTAAGCAGGTTGGGATGAAGTCCCATTAAGATTCGTTTGATCTCAGTTACGACACACATCTCTATTTGCAGAGGGTAAGGCAGAATCGACATATCTACGCATTTATTACGCATGAATTCCCATGGTGAATATCCCAATATTACGCGCAAGGCTCTTTTTTGCAGGCGATGTAACGGACATAAAAAACGCATATAAGTCATTTCAAATATTTCAACTGCGTAAGTCAGGTAACTATGAACGTAGGCGTAGTAATTGGCGAGTAGACAGTCACGTGCAGAATATTACGGCTCTTGAACAGGGCAGCGATGCTCCCTACAACTTTTTTACGAATGTGATCTGTATGAGCTTTAAATGATAATCTGGAATACAAGACAACGCCTAAGAATTTTGTCTTATTGATTATGCTAAGAGTGTGGTTTCGCATTTAAATGTCTCATGGTTCATACTTAGGACACCTCTAGGCGATAAGAACTGGATAACACCAGTCTTCGACCAATTCACTGACAAGCCATTGGCTCTAAACCAATCTGAGAGTCGCTTAAGGTCTTCTTTAATCATCTCCTCTACCTCTTGTGGGGAATCGACCACAAATAGTGCTGTGGTATCATCAGCAAATAATGTCAGTCGGCCGTGTTTTGGTACTTCAAATATATCGTTGATAAATATATTAAACAGCAGTCGGCTGCCGATACTCCCTTGAGCCACTCCAACTGATATGTTCTCGACATCTGAAAACTTCTGCCCAATCTGTATCATTTGTTGTCTCTCTGACATAAAAGAACGTACCCACGATTGAACACGTTCGTCATCTCCCTAAACTCTTAGTTTGGTAATCAGAATATTGATGTCAACGGCATCAAACGCGTTTCCCATGAAAACAAGCAGAGCAGCAACCGTTTTCTTTTTCTCAAGACTTTGACGGACGTCATCTACAAAGCTCATAACAGGGACGGTGGTGGACATTTTAGGGCGGTATCCAAACTGTCGGCGATTGAGTACATTATGTTGTTCAAGGTGGTCCCTGAGTTGTTCGAATGCGCATTTCTCAAATACCTTAGAGATTGGGGCCGGTATGCTGACTGGACGGTAGTTTTCTTTTGCGAGTCTGTCACCAGATTTAAGAAGCGGAATGACGCGATATAATTTCAGCGCTTTGGGGTATTTACCGGCTGCAATTGACAAATTAATCAGATATAATATGGGGTCCGCAAGAACTTCGGCTGCTCTTCGCAATACCATACGCAATAGATGGAGTTTGCTCAGGTGCAACTGAGCATATATTTGTTTTATGTAAAAGACGTGCAGTCCTTAGAGTATGGGGCGGCTGAAATGAGATCTCCATTGCTCCACGAGGAAAATTCTCAGGTATTACATATCTATCAGAGCATTCCGTGTCGGCAGTCACACACGTCGAGTAATATTGATTAAACACGTTTGCCACTGTAGTCTCATCGGACACCATAGTATCTCCTACTTTGAGTTTCACACACTTTTTTCCGGTATGCTACCTAGAACAGGTCTAATGGCATTCCAGGGATTTCTCCTATCCTGAATGTTCTTCTGTACCAGTTCTCCATTAAAATTAAGCCTACACTTTCTAGAAACAGCGGTTACTTTGTTCCTTAACTTCCTAAATACAACTCGCTTCACAGCATCATCTGCAACAGCAATATGTTCGATGGATTCTTCTTCTATGAGCATACCGGCTCTACAGTCAGCGAACAGCCCGGACGCTTGCGAGTTCGAATAAATAATATCTTTTCGGCCGAATTCCTTTTTTTGTTACCTGTACAATTGCAAGGATGTCCATCTCTCCATCTTGCTTCGGTTGTATTCTCAATTTTCTCGCATGATATATATATATATATATTAATGTATATATATATATAGTTGACTTTCGTGATTGATTACGGCATTAATATTCGACCGATAAGTGAGTCGAATACTGACCGCTGCGTTTGTTATAATGCTGTTGTCTAAACATTCGATTCATGATCTCATTTATCGATAATTGTCCCTGTTATCCTTGCCATGCACGTGGCACGTATGTTTTAAATTTACTATTCAGTTGTCGTTTCACTACTGCTTTAGTCACATATTCTACACTACTACTACTACTACTACTACTTACTGCTGTCGCCGTCCGATCCGTTTTTAGAGCGATGATGATGAGCTCACTTCGAACTCGGCTCTTCCGCAAGGAGCTCCTAGTGGCATGGATCACCTTGATTGTATGCCTCACTGGGACGCTCTATCAATGTGGTGACATGCTGGCGGTGTACTGGAGTTGGCCGACGCTAATGAACGTGCTCGAGTATCGCGAAGCTGCGGTGTTTCCCGGTGTCACCGTGTGTCTCAGCCCGTGGTACAACCTGACGATGGTTTGCGAGAACCTCAACGGCAAATGCTCGAAGAAAGAGTTGGTATGGTTGATGCATTCTTTGTCGCTTGTATTTTTGTTGTTTTCGTTTGAATTACCGAGAGTTAGGAGATAGCAGAGAGCGAGATACAGATACTTGTTGTTTGCAATAGCTAACGTATAGGTAGCATGTATGGCAGACCCACGTAACCTCAACAACGCTCAGGCACCCTTTTCATAGAACTGCTGCCAAAACGTTTGGAGAGTAAGGGATGCAAAACCAAACTTAAACAACAGATTTGCCGGATATTAAAAACATATGTATTTGGATGAATCTATCAGCACAATTAAAACACTAAAAATCTAATGAACACCGTTATGTAGTATGTAGAATGTTGACACACTCACAAGCGCGGGCAGACACGGGCGACAGCCTTTTCTGCAAAACACCCTAAATTGTTACAATTGGTGAAAATTAGTCACCGACGGTGGGAACATGACAATTGGGTTCCTGCGAACTTGTGCACGTTTACGAAGGGTCCAATGTAGGAACCAACCATCTCTGGAGGGTTCCCCAGACCGAAGCCGCGTTGCCCCGTTGCACATCCAGCGACAGACGCTGTCTGAGAAATTCGCCCGCTCGCCTATCACCGCTGGCTAGACCTAGTCGCTTCCCGACCTTCTGTAGCAAACCGCGAGTGGACGGACCCGGCCCGCCAAGTGTCTCGAAGGCAAGTGGGTAGAACCCGTACGGGTACCTTATTGGTATTTTCTTACCTTGCCTGCCTCGGCGAGAGCTGAAGCATATCCGGCCCGGGCCGCGCCAGCACTAACCATCGAAGGGGCTAATGAGTCAGTAACTGTCGCGTCCCAAACCAGCATGCAACCGCTCTCGAACGGGGTTAAGGTCAGACCGTCGGGTCTCTTTCCGCCTTCCCTATCCAGTCCGACGGGTTCTAGGACGCAGGGTAAGCCACTAGAGCGTAGGGCTCTTTCGCGATTCTCACCGACTCGTCATCTAGGAGTGTCCCGATCCGGGCACAGGATATGGCGGGGAGCCATGCGCCCGCCCCCTTAGAGGAGACGGCGCGCAGCCTGGCCCTATCAGCGCCTGTGGCGCTTTCCGCGATGAGATTTTCAACCCTTTGCTCATGTAAAGCCGCCGACCAATCTCTCTGGCGTCCAGCTTCGACGGGCTCGTGGCCGCACAGGACAACTGCTCTACGGCGGCTTGTTTCTAAGCGATCTTCTAGGTCCGTAAGAGCGACTGAATCGTGAAGTGATTTAGCCTGTTGTAAAGACCTGTGGAGGGAAGCTACCAGAGCTACCTCCGATAGGACAATAGCATCAGGCAACCCTAGACCTCCCCAAAGAACGGGGAGTAGAGCTTGTTGACGTGCTTCTGCCGATAGACTGAGATTCAAAAGTGCCTCAACTGTAGCCAACAACAAAAGAGCCTCAATTGTTGAAAATGTTAGAATATGAAACGAAACGAGGGAAACGGCCCCTTAAAAGAAACTATATATATTGACTGTGATCTATTTTTAACTTGTGATTACAGTGACGTGAATGAGACTGGTAATGCACCAAGCAAGAACCGTCCATCTTTATCTTATAGTATAATGTAACATAACTTTTTATGACAGGCAGGCTATTGTTTTGGGACACCTCGAACTTAATGTTAGGTGCAGCTTATATCTGTTAAGACACATTTTCTCGTTTTTCTTTATGTTTACACGTCGCTAATAGGCTAAGCTGAAATAGCACATGCGTTTGTATTCCGCGGCAGATGATAAGCTAAGTGATGCACTTTTTTTATTTTTGCAGATGATGTTACTGTCTTATCCGAAACACGGTTTCTACCGGGAATTCCGTGGCATTGGCCTATCCGACCCAGCTGAGCTATTCAGCTGCAACATGACATCGTTTATGACGGAGTGTCCCTCATTCACCTGTCAAAAATGGTATCCAGTTGGTCACTGATGCGGGCTTTCATTGATTTTGTGGCATCGCACGTAACAGCACCAATTTATGTACGCAAGCCTAGCAAAAAAGGTAGCATCATTACTGTGACTCGTCGTCTTGATAGACTTTTTGGGCCGTCTAGCTGAGACATGCAAAAATTACCGTCCATCTTATATATATATATATATATATATATATAGTGTTGCAAAAAATTAGCAACTCATGTTTTTTGGTAATAATTTCGGCTTGGTTTATTTCTCACAATCGGTTCATACAAAAAAAGTGTGAAAAAACAATGTTGCAAAATATTAGCAACAATAACATGCTAACAACACAGCTTTTGTTTGTAGAGGATAGTCGATACTACAGCTGATATTCAATCCCGGGGATCAAATGTCAGGAATATTGTCTAGCTAAATCAATTGTTCTATAGTTGCAAAATATTCTACAGCTTAGTCGTTGTTCCAAACTAACGGCGAAGCGTATGTTTAAACCATGGGTCGTACAAATTATCTCTCGGATAACGAAAATACACGAATTGAAGCATATGCTGAGCTCGGCAAAACTGCTATAGCAACCAGATTAGAACGGCATAAGAGCACCATCAGCAGGTTCTTACACCCTGGAGTGAACCAAAGGTGCAGATCTAACAGTGGGCGTAAGCCAGTTTTGACTATTCGAGATCGGCGAAGGATCATACAGTTGGCTACTCATGACCAAATGTCTTCTTCAGAACTACTTTGGGAGTGCCAGTGCACCGATCCACAGTGTACCAAGTGTTAAGTTCTGAAAAAAACGTGCAATACGCGAAAAGGAAGCTTATGCCGCGATTGCAACCAAAGCACATTGTCGCACGGCGTGAATTTTCGCATACATACCAAACTTGGGATAACGAGTGGAAAAACATCGTCTTCTCGGATGAAAAGAAATTTAATCTCGATGGCCCTGACGGCTGTCAGTACTATTGGCACGACTTACGGAAGGAACCTAAATGGTTCTCGAAACGTGTGGCCGGTGGTGGTTCTGTGAAATATTAGGGCGCGTTTGGATATAATGGGAAGTTCGATCTAGTCGCGATTGTGGGCCGAAACAATTCCGACAAGTACCAGCGTATTGTCGGTTCCCAGTTAGAAGCCCATTTCAGAAGAATTGGGGGACCTGACGCAGTTTTTCAACAAGACAGCACCACGTTTCATACCTCGGCTAGCACTATAGCCTTTTTTCGAGAACAAGGAGTGCCATTTTTAAACTGGCCGGCATTGAGTCCAGACCTGAATCCCATCGAAAATCTTTGGGGACATTTGGTGAAGCAGATTTACGCAAATGGTCGACAATATGATAATTTGTCGGATCTCAAAGAAACTGTCCAGCAAGCATGGACTAATATTACACTTTCGTACTTACAACAGATCATTAACTCTACGAAAGACCAAGTTTACGATTTGATTCAGAATAAGGGACGAAAACCCCGTTTCAAGAATAACATATGTAGTATCAAATAAGTCGTAAGGCGTTTTTGTTGCTAATATTTTGCAACACTGTTTTTCCACTCTTTTTTATTTTTTGTATGAACACCATACTCGTGTTTCGTCATGTACATCATGCGCTTAAAATTTCAATTCTTATAAGACTATATCCAATGATGCAGGACACTATTGCGACGGATATTTCAAAGGTCGTGGAATCTCTGCCGCCTGCCGTCATACGCGCAGTAAGCGGGGCAATGGCATAGCCATAAAAAAGCTCAGTGGACGCTATCTTGCTGACCAAGTCGATCCAGCTAACTTTTCGTGACAATGGTGAAGAAACGGCGGCACCCCCAATAAATAAAAATGACTGCAATGACGAAGGCATTACGGTCCGTAGATCAAAAATGCCGGGGAAAAACTGGGCTTAAGATTCAGAGCATTTCCATGCGTGCGCCAAACACAATAAAACTCTGAACTCCGCTGAAGGCAGGCCAAGTGCGGGGGGGGGGGGAATTCAGCATTTACGAGAGCAGAAATTCAAGAAACAAAAAATAAATGATAGTAGAATACCTGTTATTAGTAGCGTCAAAGAGCTTGAATTCTAGCGGGGGCTTTTATTGCCAAGTTGGACAATAGACTTTTCAACTCAGAACAAACTGAATCATTTTTGAGCATTATGATGGAGATAGGATGTTGATTAGTAATTGAACAAGCCCTAAACATTTTTGAATGCAGCACAGGGGCAAAAGTAACAGACGTTTTTGCTACAGATGGAAACGTAGATGTTATAACGTTTTTGGGCGAAAATGCATCTTTTATGGAGGGATCGGGTCTTGGAAGGCACATATCCCCTGTGGATGGAATTCAAGGTTAGCAGCGGTAGGGAGAAATGCAATCGTAGGCCGGAGACCGAGAAAAAACTAGATAGTGGAATCTTCTTAAGGGGAGTTGGGGAAGTGTGTCCACTTGATCGCCTTGGAAGATACATAACTCGCACGGAAGTTTCATGAAATCTCACCGGAGTGTATATGTAAACTTTGTGGCTGCCCGTGTGATCTGTATCACCTTCAGCGTTGTGAGAAAGCAACTCCGCTGTCTCAACTCTGGAAATGCGCCACGAATTTCGTCACGCATTGTGCAGCAGAAAAGATTCTCTGAGGTGTTATAAGTGTGGCGTGCGCTTAGGCCAGTCCGACAGATACCATGCCGCAGCATGTAAATATATATATATATATTTATGGTTTATAACAACCCCCGGTTGGGTAAATTATAAACGTATATAACATACAAAACTATTGCTTTTTTCACATCACTGAAGATCATCTTCTACTGGCCTAAGCATCCCAACCTAT
Source organism: Dermanyssus gallinae (assembly GCA_003439945.1). Lineage (NCBI taxonomy): Eukaryota > Metazoa > Arthropoda > Arachnida > Mesostigmata > Dermanyssidae > Dermanyssus > Dermanyssus gallinae. Next base: position 15,567 of record QVRM01003374.1, read on the forward strand.
AACACTCCAGAAGATCTTGCAATTCTTATATATATATATATATATATTTATCTAGGGGTTTAATACTATTATACAGCACTATACGTGTTTTAGTACAACACACATGTTATACATATATAAGTGGTACTTCAACAGGTTTCGCCATGTTTACTATCGAGTGCCAATGATGGCGTGCTACACCCTGGATCTGAATCGTGTGCTTCCAGACGACCACCCATACTTTCACTGCCCACATACCTGGTCCTACGGTGAGTCCACTTACTGGAAAATAACGTTCGTGTGTTCTCTCTCTACCTTTCACTGCTTGCCTGTTCACCAGTTTTTTTCTTTCATATTCCTTTTACACAAAATCCGTGAAGGCGTCCGAGGATCTCGTCAAACGTGTTCACACGTAGAAGAAGTTTGGTGTTGCCGGAAATATCGAGATGCGCGGTGGCTATAGAGTCAAACTGATGGGCAGTGGTGAATTCGCCATTGCAACACAGAGCCTCGTAGGGATTGCGAGCATATGAAAACATCATCGTAGCCGATGGCAAAACGTAAAGTGTCACGCCGGCACTACTGTTCTGGTACGACCCCGACAATGGACAAGGAGACTTTGATAGTGCAAAACGGTTTAAAATGTGCTCCATTAGAGGTTCAGGCTAAGAGACACACTTACAACGTGAAGCAACGTGGTAACTACACAATGACATGCTCGAAAGGATTTGGTGCCATTTGGGGTTCTTTAAATCAACGCCAAATAGTTTGCGCAATGCACACTGCTCCATCGAGCACAATACGCAATGAGAGTCGTTATTGTAGATTTATCGTGAGTTCAGAAGAAAAGAAGGGTATATTAGGTTGTATTTATGCACAAATATAGCCAGCTCCTCAACGATTTGTAACTTACCTGGTTTTTAGATGTCTCCGTCAGTGCCCTATACCATCACATAAACGTATAACTCGGTTTTAGCTGCATAAATGGCCGACAACGTAAGTTCTTATCAATCTCCTTAAGTGGAATCGAAGGCTTAAAGCAGATTCGGCTTAGAAAAAAGCCGTAACTAGCTCTATCAGAGCACAACTTAAGTATATATATATATACACATATAAATATATACAGGGTGTTCCTATTTGTGTGTCCAAAACGCTAGGGTATGGTCAAACTCGGTGAGAAAATCCTTTTTGCCAATGGGTGGAAGCCGGGAAAACGTTTTGTTTAGGAGTGAGTATGAAATTTCTAAAAGCAGTTATTCTGTCTTTTTTATTCTACATAGTTGTGCAAAATCTACGTTTGCGGGAGAACCAGTCAGCGCACAAAGGAACCGGATCATACCGGCGTGTTTGGGGGAAAATTCTGCACAATAAAGTATACATTACTAGCTTGCGTAGCAAAAAGCGAATAGCCAGATTAAGGAAAGTCATAAAAAGTCAAAATGTTACGTTAACGCTTTTTTGTGCAACATCGTAATTTTTTCCATTACGACCAAAAATGCACGTCCAAAAGACTACTCTCAGGCAATAGCAGATTTAATGCCCACTACATTCGTACCAAAGTGATGGTGCTGCGTTACGTAGTTGCCAAGTGACTAAGCTTTTTCGACAGTCATAGTTGTTCTGTTTCACGTTGAAGTTTTCACGTCCAGAACCGTAGCATTTTGCCAAGACGTTTCCGCCCCCTCTTTCCATTAGAAAAAATTATTCTCTTGCTGAGTTCTACCAAACCTCAAAATATGTACCTAACTTTCTCATACACCCTATGCAAGTATGCATGCCTTCGCTTTCGATATGACTGTCGAAAAAGCTTAGTTACTTGGCAACTACGTAACGCTAGCACCATCACTTTGGTACGAATGTAGTGGGCATTAAATCTGCTATTGCCTGAGAGTAGTCTTTTGGACGTGCATTTTTGGTCGTGAATGGAAAAAATTACGATGTTGCACAAAAAAGCGTTAACGTAACATTTTGACTTTTTATGACTTTCCTTAATCTGGCTATTCGCTTTTGCTACGCAAGCTAGTAATGTATACTGTATTGTGCAGAATATTCCGCCAAACACGCCGGTATGATCGGTTCCTTTGTGCGCTGACTGGTTCTCCCGCAAACGTAGATTTTGCACAACTATGTAGGAGAAAAAAGACAGAATAACTGCTTTTATAAATTTCATCCTCACTCCTAAACAAAACGTTTTCCGCGGCTTCCACCCATTGGCAAAAATGATTTTCTCACCGAGTTTGACCATACCCTAGCGTTTTGGACACACAAATAGGAACACCCTGTATATATATATATATATGTATATACAGGGTGTTACGTAAAAAGTAGTACTTCTTTCGAGGTTTGATAGAGCTCGGCAAGAAAATAATTTTTCCCAATGGGCGGAAGCCAAGAAAACGTTTTGTTTAGGAGTGAGGATGAAATTTAGAAAAGTCGTTATTCTGCCTTATTTTCTCCTACATAGTTGTACAAAATCTACGTTTGCGGGAGAACCAGTCAACGCATGAAGCAACCGATCATACCAGTGTGTTCGGCGGAAAATTTTGCATAACCTAAATGACACCTAACGCAAGCTAGCAAAAAGCAAATAGGTGGAATAAAAAAAATCATAAAAAGTCGATTTGTTGTTATAACTTACGTTGAAGCTTTCACGTGCAAAATCTAAAAATTTTGCCATTGCGCACAAATGACGAACACTCTCTGACGATAGCAAATTTAATGCCCGTCATTTTCGTACCAAAGTGATGGTGCTGCGTTACGTAGTTGCTGAGAAACTAGGCTTTTTCGACAGCCATATCAAAAGCAAAGGCATGCATACTTCCTAGCATCTTGACCTGCTTTACCACAGAAACCACTTGCGCACGTCCAGAAACACACCAGCATTTATTTATTATAAGAAGTGCTCGAAGTTCCGTCCGCCTACCACTAAACACGTTCTGTAGCGATTGCACAGGCTCTCTTGCACTCGTGTAAATATGTTAGGCATTGCCCTAACGGCGTCAGCAGCGTTGAATATACGGTCAACCAGATCTTCACGCGATTCAACGGGGGTTTCGTAGACAACACTCTTTAGGTAGCCCCACAAAAAAAAGTCGAGGCTTGTTAAATCGGGGGAGCGAGGTGGCCAAGCTATAGACCCGCCTCGGCCGATCCACCGATTCTTGAATGCTTCGTTTAGGTATTCTCGAACCGTAGCAGAGTTGTGTGGCGGCATTTTCAGACGAAAGCTTTCCAGGATGCCTTCTAACAACTGGGTAACGTATGAATCAAAAACGCGCGATACGCAGCTGCATCTAATCTGGCGGAAACAAACACACCAGCATTTGTTTACGCTGAGCAGCCGGCTTTGTTTCGAAATTATTCGCCGTTCGCACAAGCTTCTATCGGAAATTTGCGCGGGCTTTGATTCGAAATTCGTCATTCGAGACGCCAAAACACCATAAGAAAAACCGCCAACGCCAAAAGCTATAAAACGAAGTGTCAGGTTCTCGAGATGTGTCATTTCATACGTTACCCAGTTGTTAGAAGGCATCCTGGAAAGCTTTCGTCTGAAAATGCCGCCACACAACTCTGCTACGGTTCGAGAATACCTAAACGAAGCATTCAAGAATCGGTGGATCGGCCGAGGCGGGTCTATAGCTTGGCCACCTCGCTCCCCCGATTTAACAAGCCTCGACTTTTTTTTGTGGGGCTACCTAAAGAGTGTTGTCTACGAAACCCCCGTTGAATCGCGTGAAGATCTGGTTGACCGTATATTCAACGCTGCTGACGCCGTTAGGGCAATGCCTAACATATTTACACGAGTGCAAGAGAGCCTGTGCAATCGCTACAGAACGTGTTTAGTGGTAGGCGGACGGAACTTCGAGCACTTCTTATAATAAATAAATGCTGGTGTGTTTCTGGACGTGCGCAAGTGGTTTCTGTGGTAAAGCAGGTCAAGATGCTAGGAAGTATGCATGCCTTTGCTTTTGATATGGCTGTCGAAAAAGCCTAGTTTCTCAGCAACTACGTAACGCAGCACCATCACTTTGGTACGAAAATGACGGGCATTAAATTTGCTATCGTCAGAGAGTGTTCGTCATTTGTGCGCAATGGCAAAATTTTTAGATTTTGCACGTGAAAGCTTCAACGTAAGTTATAACAACAAATCGACTTTTTATGATTTTTTTTATTCCACCTATTTGCTTTTTGCTAGCTTGCGTTAGGTGTCATTTAGGTTATGCAAAATTTTCCGCCGAACACACTGGTATGATCGGTTGCTTCATGCGTTGACTGGTTCTCCCGCAAACGTAGATTTTGTACAACTATGTAGGAGAAAATAAGGCAGAATAACGACTTTTCTAAATTTCATCCTCACTCCTAAACAAAACGTTTTCTTGGCTTCCGCCCATTGGGAAAAATTATTTTCTTGCCGAGCTCTATCAAACCTCGAAAGAAGTACTACTTTTTACGTAACACCCTGTATATAAATATATATATATATATATATATATATATAAATATATAAATATATATATATATATAGATATATATATATATATATATCATATCTATATATATATATATACATATATAAATATATATATATATATATACATATACATATATCTATCATACATATATAAATAAATATATATATATATCTATATATAGGTTAAGTTGCTTATATATATAAGAGGTAACATTTGTCTCCTTATAAACGTAGATACAGAATAAAATACATGAAGACGTCACATATTGTCTGTCTAGCAGGGTTCCACGCACAGAGGCGGCGTTGCCCCGTTGAATGTCCAGCGCTAGTCTCTGGTGCAAGTACTCGACAGCTGAAGCGTCCCCCTCTTAAACTGTTGAGCACCTTGCCGACTCGTTGAATAAGTGTGTGCGTCTTCGGGCCAGGTTCCCCCAGTGTCTTGAACGCCAGTGGGCGAAAGTCGTGGGGGTAGGTAATACTGGCATACTTTCCGCACGTGTTCGCCTCAGCCAACATAGACGCGTGGCCTGCATGTTCCGCTCCCGTACTGACCATTGAAGGGGCTAATGAGTCAGTGACGGTGGCATTCCATACAAGCATGTGATCCATATCGAAAGGCGTTAGTGTCAGGCCGTCTGGTCGTTTTCCATCATTCCTGCAGATACCAGGAGGCTCTATAATGCAAGGAAAGCCAGCATCCCTTATGTCTGGGCTAAATGTCCCGTTAAGTACTGCGTGTCGGACCCGATGATCTGAGCCTGATATATATATATATATATATATATGATTAGCCTGACTCATTAGCCCCTTCAATGGTCACTGCTGGCGCGACCCGGGCTGGTCATGCTTCGGTTCTCGCCGACGCAGGCAAGGTTAGAAAGTATCAGAATATCGGGTACCCGTGCGGGTTTTACCCACTTGCCTTCGAGACATTTGGCAGACCCGGTCCGTTCACTCGCAGTTTTCTACAGAAGGTCGGAAAGAGGCTGATTCTAGCCAGCGGAGATAAACGAGCGAGTAATTTTCTCAGACAGCGTCTATCGCTGGATGTGCAACGGGGCAATGCGGCCTCGGTTCGGGGCACCCTCCAGAAATGGCTGGTCCCTACACTAGACTCCCGTAATAATGCACACGTTTGCAGGGACCAACATGTTATGTTCCGACCGTGAATGATATATATATATATATATGAGTATGAACTTTGATGTATTTGCTCGCCAGAGCTCATCGTCGAAGCGAAGTGGAATCCAAAGACAACAATGACTTCAATGGACTCGGGTTACTACCCGATTCTTCTGCACGGCTCATTTGTCTATCCGCCCGAGCCAATGTTTTCGGCTGGCATGACTAAGGATACGTTCTACTACTATACCATAACTCAGCAAATGTGGATTCGTCTCAAGAAGCCCTACCACACGCGTTGCTGGAACTATCGTGAAATCTACGGCATGAGCGAAAAGGACGTCTTCCAGGGCTGGATGTCTCAACAGGTAGGTACTAATGAATCGGGTAAAATGTGTTATTGTTTACCTGTTGATGATCTTGTTTAGCATTATCGCACAATAGCAAACCGACATACTACAGGCCAACCGTGTTATAGGGTCTATTTCTAAACATTGCGTCAAAATGTTGATTGTCTGTGCGAGTGCCGTGTCCCGTGTGACGTAAATATAACTAGACTAAATGATTCGGATAGGATGCTTATGACCGTAGTACCACGAGGATTCCAGTTTTAGATACTGTGTCGTAACGTCAGATTCACACTGTGTGGTTGCGTTAACCCCCTAGCGGCTCTTTTTGTTTGTTGCAGAGCTGTGAACAAAAGTGTCGCATGGCGCAAGAGTTGCGAAAGTGTGGTTGCGTCCGCACGGTGAATGAGTTCAGTCACTTCGCCGAAGGAGACCTCTGCGACGTGCTAGTGGACGGTTCGTAGCGTTAGTCCCTAGTCAGTGATTTGTTTCGCTAACTTTTAACCGACCTAACTCGAATTCCAGGTTACAGCAGCCCAGCTGTGTCCCGTGTAAAACATAGGTCAGTCGACAGGTTGTGTTTTAATTGATAGTAGATAAAACATGTTGTCTGAAAGACATCCAACGTTGGCTAGCGGAAGAAGATTGTTCGTCGTATTGAATTAAATAAAAACACACGCCGCAAAAATCGAGGTTCTGTGATACCAAATTGTCAAAGCTTTTACGTTTCTGGCAGTTTTCCCGGTTTCCCTATTTAACCTTTCGCGGAAATTCGTGAGAGTGTTTTACTGATGTGCCTAACAAGTTGTCAATCCGTCATGCGGCCTAGTCATATGCGGGTTCTCTTTGCCTTACCAGTAAAAATTGTGAGCGGTTAATATGTATCTTGATCTGTAAAGAGCACACACCATGGATTAATTTCTTACTGCAAAAACTAATGACAACATTCGACGCACGTCTAATAATTAGCAGGCCGCAAAGCTTTGACCCGTTGAAACAAGTATGAATGAAGTTCGTCGTCGGTTTCCGCAGAAGAAATAAATTCAGGCTGAATTGCCTTTACGTGTGCTCATGTGTGTCACAGACAAAGCTTCGCTTGCAAAGCGCATAGTTCTTGCGCACAATTCTTACTGGTGGGCAAACGAGAACCCACATATGAGCTGTTCGCATGCACGCCATAATCGCTTAACCGCGAATATTTGGGCTGGCATGATAAACTTCAAACGTATACGGTCCTCATGAACCCCCGCAAAAGTATACAGAACGCATAGTACGTATTTCTGATCAGTATCTTGCCAGAACTGTTGGCAGATGTGCTAGAAATCATTCGCTCGATAATGTATATAGTTTCAGTACAAGGGAGCATCAGCACAAAACGACGCTGCGCAACGGGCCGATGCTAACCCGAGTTATAAAGTACATGGCATACGTATGGTCGGCTAGTTCTGACCATTTTCCTTCTTTCCCTACATCGAACACCAGATATATCGATTTTCTATTCGCTTGACATGTATACCTAAATACACAAGATGCAGACACACAACCTTCCGAAGGGAACCCCTGTGGAAATCGGAGGGTCTATGGGAATCCGGCATCGAGGGCGGGAAAAACGACTAAATGTAATCATAGGTGTGACTGTCTGTTTGCTATGTACTACACGCCGAGTCCATAGTTATCTGGCCCACGCAGTTGAGAAATTTGGAATGACTTAAATGCACCGCCTGCAAAAAAAGCCCTGTGAGTGATATATGAAACTCTGGGGTGTCCTCCATGGGAGTTCTTGCGTTAAAAATACGTAAAAATGTTAGTTCTGCTCTGCCGTCTGCAGATAGAGATGCCTGTCTTAAGGTCAAACAAATCTTAATCGGAATTCATCCGAACCTGCGCATTTTCCCGAATGTGTTTTTATGAGCACAATCACAGAACTTTAACGGGTATTAAACGTGAAAGCTCAAATATTAGATATCTAGAGATTTTCTACTTTAACTTACTAGACATAACTATTTTTCTTCCGCAAGATAACGTCTATAACGCAATTCCTTTGCCGAGCATGTCGGTACGTGCAGTTCGAATAACGCATTATCTTTAATTTGTTCTTTTTCTTCCTACATTGTGCGATGTCCGGCCAGCCATATCGGTACAACAACCAATAATTATTGCATTGTCACTCCTAACAGCACATTACTTATTTGGTTTTAATACAATAAGTCGTGCACAGGTTGCTCAATCCTTAAGCACTTTTTCACAATTATCGGGCACCATTACATTAATGCACGCTTCAATGTTGGTCTTTAGTTTGCTGCTGGTCGATCGAACTGAATTCTAACGGCGTAAAATCGCAAGATGTTGAGGGCTAGTGAATGTTTCTGTTACCCAAGATCTTGTCCGGGACACTTCATCTTCAAAACCTTAATTGTTTCGTCTGCTGTGCTGTTTGTGGCACCATCTTGTTGGAACTATAGTCGCTAGACTTCATTAAAAAAATCTAGTAGATCATAAACTGTCGGCAAAAAAACTGTAAAAATAGTAAAACCGAACTACGGTGCTCAACCTGGTTCCCTGTGTAGCATATGCCCTATTTTGCTGCCCTGTGATGTCGCGAACGAAACACGGCATCGCGTAAATTATATGCCTGTGTGAATTGTATATGCGCCGGTATATCCAAGTTTCGTCCTGAACAGCGCTTAGTTGCGTCAAATGCGATACGACGTATCTAGACGACCAAAACATGTTGACCCAGCTAATTTGTTATTCTGATCACACGAATAGTGTACCACAGTTGTTTGTTAGCGCTGTTAGTGCTGGTGCGACATGTTCCAGTCATAATCATGCTCGGCAGCTGCCGAGACGGCAACAGTCCAGTCGGGGTCACCGCGCGAACACTTATATACCGTAATCCATTAGAGATAAGGTTAAGGCATGCTAACCACACTAGCGAGTCAAGCCCGGTGGCGTGGTGCATTTTTATACGCCCTGCGACCGGAGGAGACATATAAGTGCACGGGTTTGATCCCCGTCGACGCCACACTAGCAAGGTCTAGACTACGACCGATACATTTATCATGATAATATACTACTACCCCGCACTCAATCAATTATTATCCGATGAGACTTCTACGGACCACACTAATCAACATGTTGTTGGGCACTCTCTACATCATAGCATATCATATTGTATCACCATGTTCCTTTCAGATAAGTGCAACGCGATGATGACGGCCAATAACTCGCTCTTCTACCAAGTCTGTGATGGAACCTGCAATCCAGAATGCAGGTATGCAAGCGCCCAATTATAGGAGCTCTATAAAAGACGTTTTTGCTTTTTATCAGTCCGTGCCCGTCGCGGCATTTCCTGGTGGCTTAATAGACAGCATAGTTGCACAATGCAAACGATTTAGCGTTCACCCAACGGCAATTTACGATTTTAGTATATATTTTACCCAAATCTGTAATTTATACGTTTTTCTTATATATATATATATATATATATATATATATATATATATATATATATATATATATATATATATATATATATATATATTGAGAGTAAAGAAATCTTTACGGAAATACAGCGCTGAAGAGCGGGTTTTGGGCACCTTGTGACAATGCCTATGAGGGGCGTTTTAGGGCTTTATAACATATTAACGGGGGCAAAAGTTTTAGGCCTTACTTCAAATAACTTTACAATGACAAACTGTGCGCATGTCTAAAAGGAGCTTACACGTCATTCTAAATATCATAGCTGCATAGGTCACATAACTATGGACATGGCGTAGCACATAGCAAACAGACAGTCACGGGGCGTCGAGCCCGGTGGCGTGGTGGCATGCGTCTGCGCCTCGCGACCGGAGGAGACGTATAGGGGCGCGGGTTCGAGCCCCACCGTTGCACATTTGTATTTATGAGGGTTCGACTATGAAGCAATGCGAAAAGCAGTCCATGGACGTTAAATATTGGCTGAAAGTCGGCCCCGAAATGATTTAGACGGTCACGGGGCAAAATATTACGATGATTCACCAGAGCAGCTACGCTTCGTACGACTTCCTTACGAATATGATCTGCAGGTGCTTTAAACGAATAACTGTAACTCAAAACACGTTTAAAATGTTGTCTTCTTGATCATACCGAGTACGGTTTCTACATTGAAATTCCTCACTGTTAATACTTGGGACACCTCCAGACGGTATAAAGTGAATAGTACTGGTTTTAAACCAATTTGTGGACAAGTCATTGGCTCTAAACCAATTTAGCAGTCGTTTAAGGCCTTTCTTATTCATCCTCTCTACATCTTGGAGGGAATCGCCGAAATTAAGTTTTCCTCCCCTATTGCGTTCTTTTGTTTGCCAGTACGACGAGGTATGACGTCCGTCTAAGCGGGATGCAAACGTACGAGAAGCAGTCAGCGGCAGCAAAGGACACGATCAAATACATGCGCTGTGGATTCAGCCTGTCATTCAGCTCAGCAACTGTCGAGATCTTTCAACTGGAACCAGCCATGAATGTAAGACGAACGTAAGAGCGCACTAGCTTAATTGTCAAGTGATGCGACGTAAACGTGGTCATGTTACGCTAGGCAATGATGTAATTCTTAATATTGTTATAGTGTGGTCAGTCGTTGAAATTCTTCTGGCTGTGTTGTTGCAGACGGAGACTTTGTTCGGCGTGTTGGCGGGCTTTATCGGTGTATGGTTGGGAATCTCTTTCGCTGATATCTCGGCGTACGCCGTGACCCTGGTGCCACAGGAACCCAATCGTTATCTTGAGTGAGATAGATATCATCACTATTAATAAGGCGTCCTGGGCAACGCAAATACTAGCTGTGTGGTAAATGCAGGTTAAGGAATGAAATGTCATAATAAAAGACCACGTATAGAACATGCTATCCTCATGACTTAGCTTGGCTTAGTTGTCCCGTGACGTTCAGGACTTAAAGACGACGCTCATAGTATTGCAGGTCGGAATGCGTTTGTCGAAGAATTTTGGGGACGATTTAAAAATGTTCGAACGTTCGCTTGGGTCAGTTCTCTCTATCCTCTTCATCTGAATTGCATCAATGAACATAAGACCTTGACTGACCTTGACCAGATCTACTGCTATCTATAAAGTAAGCTAGTGTCACTTTGGTTACCTATGTTTTTAGCATGCCTCATAAAGATTCCGACAAACAATAATTGAGTACGAATAATTGAATATGATACTCATTTATTTACTCAATCACTCATTTATGTAAAGATTCAGTTATTTATTTCCTAGTCTAGACCTGTAACGCGTTCCTGCTCAATCATACAAATGTAACTTGTCTCTCACAAAGATCTTCAACGTATAGAAAAGCATAATCATTGTATTAAACTTGCAGACGAGATACATGATACTGCTTTTGTGGGCAAGCTTTAGTTTGGTGCACGGGTGCGGCTGAAACCTCTAGTCGTGACCTCTTGGACTAGATAACTATTCATTTTAGTAGAAGGCAGAATCTCCACCTGTCTCTTAAATATTATATTATTATAAATTATGATTCATAAAATTAACAACGGGACCACTGCAAAACAAGTGCGAAACTACTTGATAAATGCTAGACGACACACGCAAAATATGCTACCGCATGCCCCCAGCAATGTAAGTGCCTACTACATTTAACTCGTCCTAACGGGGTAAATGTCACAGACAAGCCGAAAGCAGTACAGCATGCCATCAGGGGATGCACGCACGTAGGCATCTCGTGCATGTGCATAAATGTAAATCAAATGACTTGGTCATAAACGAAACATAATGACTAGATAAACAAATGCTTATTGTGTACCGAACATGACACGACATGGGTACGTTTATACGTATATAGAGCTCGAGAGAAGACCAGATAATGGTCTTACAACGTTTCGACTTCTTTAAAATGTATATCTCCCTAGAAAAGGTCATAAACAACCAGTAGTTGATAAATCTCCCCATTCGGATAATACTTGAAAATACGAATTCCGGTAGCTTTGAGTAACAATATAATCGCATAGATCATTCTAGATCAATTGGTAAGCACGGTTTTTACCGATCCGTTTGGTGCTGAACCTGCTCAAAAGACGCTAAACTTAGAGAAGTAGGGCGCATCGCGTATATTTTTAGGGTATATTTGTGGTAACAGTGTAATCCTTTCTAGCACTTATACGGCCCGAGGGGCATAGCAAATTAATATAATAAGTAATAAGTATAATAAGTGAATATAATATATATTAGGATAACTTGTTTAAATGCAATTTACTAACTAAATAGCGCGAGAGATATATCACTGCTCGTCAAAGCAAAACCGAAAAAATAGGTCAGGCAATACTGACATTTGTGGGAATTGTATGTTATCGGCAGACATTTAGACATTCTGACTAAGTTAAACGTTTTAACTAAAAAAATATTACATTAGTATTTATAATTGTCCTTGGTGCTACAACTAAATCACACAAGACCTGAACTAAATATGCAGCACTGATCTAGCTTGAACTAAGTGACCTTGGGTTGACTTATGAACGTAAAGTTCCAAGTTCGTCGCGACGAAACAAAACCGCGACAGTATGACCCACGGTAATCGAATTAAAATAATGTATTTTCAGGAGGCTGTTGAAAGATATCAGCCAGATCCGGGCGCTCGAAGATTACGACAAATCCTAAAATTGAAGACACAAATACAAATCAAACACGCACACATATATAAATATATATTTGTATATATAGAGGCGAGCACTGCCGAGTCTGCAAACGTATTGTAAATGATTAATAAATCATCACAATATTATATATATATATATATATATATATATATATATATATATATATATATATATATATATATATATATATATATATATTAATAGTTACATGAGTGAGAGTGATGGGGAATGGGAAGAGGGGAAACTGGCAAACAATCGGGGTTTCCTTGGAAAGCGGCCGTCTGTGCTCGTGACGAGGATAAACCAAGCAACTGCAGCACAACCTTGTTGCTCATGCTTGGGAAACGTCATTTATCTATCTGCCCATCTTCGGCGAAAGTCGATTCCGTAGAATAGCGCGGGTAGAGAATTCCCCGTTTTGCTATCGTGAAGCCCGCCCCTGTTCAGACCTCTGCGTATCCAGAGCCGAACGGAGGTTCATCGTTGACATGCAGCAAACTACTATAAGTCAAGCCACAGTGAATGCAGAGATACTAACGCAGCCTGTCTGTGCGAAGCAGGCGATTTGACGAAAAGAAGTCAGTGACGACTGAGACATAGATGTCTTTGGACAAGGTTAAAAACTTGTCGTTATCGTGACGGTTTATTATGCGAGGCCGGTGGTGCGGAGACTTGCATGTGTCTCGCTTGGTATCGTGATAATATTTCTGAGTCGAGTATTTTGTTTACAACCTGTGATTGCTGAAAGATCAGGGCGTGACGGGTTTTCTGAGATTGCCTCGAAATTCGATAAGTTCGTGGGCACATGATCTACTAAGAGAGAGGGCAATCGAGAAAATGTTCTCGTTGTCCCATACGCCGTGAAGGACGAATAAGCAGGAACAGATCTACGTGACCATAATTAGGTGTACTTAGGGCCTCAATCCATAATGTTGTATTTTTCATCTATATGTGTATAACATACATTATATATATACACACACACACATGAAAGCATACTCGTTTGTATTCAGTAATTGTTGTAGGTTAGAAAACATGAGTCGTGTGACATACTCCCTCAACGAGACATCACGAGAGTAACGACTATTTACTATTGCGAACACGACGTGGCCAGAAAAGAAAAGCTAATATAATATCATTAATATGAATTAATTGTAGTCGTAGCAACTTATGATGGCCTTAAAGGTCGGTATTTAAGTTTAGTGTTTCCGTAAGCATTAAGTGCGAGATATAATACCAGTAATGCATTATTATGGCTACCACTACTATTAATATATTTATTTGTCAGTTCTGTCACTACGATTTACATTGTGTGCGGAACTCGCATAGAAAACGGCTTGTTACACGCGGTTGTTTGCTTGAAGGTTCGGACATACTGTCTGCCCGTTGTCCCGATCGGCGAGCACTTACGGATGTGGGACCTGTAGTGCGTCGAGCCAGCGGCCGAGTTCTTGTTCTGTTATTGTTGCTGGTTGACGCGACGTAAAGGGTCATGCAGTCATCGCCTATGGATGGGGCGTTCCTGCGTCCGGAACGACAGAAAGATGCGGTCGAACCGAGCTAAAGACGTGATGACGTCGTTATCGAAACGAGTTTGAACGACGTCGATGGGCATTTCGCGGGCCGCGAATGGCTCCAGGTGCCATAAGTGCTCTTACACTACAAGTAACTACTCTATTATGATTATTATTATTGTTGAGGCGACAGAGCATAGGCCGACCGAATCTTCTTGATCGTTCCTGCTCCGCGGGTGAATGTCATAATTCTAATCCTGCACCGACGCCTTCTATAATGCGACAGCGTTTACGCCTACCTTTTCTTCTCCGTTGTGCGCCTTGTTTACGCCGTCATCGATGCTGTAAGGGAAAAACACCCATGTCGATGATGTATTTGTTAAGTATTATGACTTTCATCACCACTGTCATTATAGTCGCCATCATCGTGATTGGCATACTTTACACGACTATTACTTTAGGTTTTGTCTTGATTTTCACCTGCCTGCAGTGAAAGGCAGTACCTGCATGCGTTCATGTACACTTGTCGTCAACCTTGGATCTTTTGTTGCATTTAACAATACGATAAGTAACTGAGTTACTTGCTTCACGCGTCATCCCCATTTAAGTCAAATCCCGGTGTGTAATAGTCGTAAGGGGACAGCCTATTTGCGCCAAAACTACACGAGGAGAAGAACAGCCTTAATGGCGCCTGCAAGTTGTTCAGGCTTAGGCTAACAGCTCTGCGGCGCTCGAAAACTGGCCTCAGCGGACGAAATAAATCTAAAGTAGTTTAATTAGTAAGATTAGAACGCGCCGAAGAGTTTGTCGTGGACATCTAAAAAAAAAATATATATATATATATGTCAAGACAGAGATAAAGCAAGGGAGATATCATGGGGGCCTTTATGACGCTTACAGCAAACGCCCCCTCGATGCTGTACATTTCGATCATAGTGGTTTCTTCCTAATGTTGTGTCATGGCTGACTGGCGAAATCACACTGAGAAGCTGTAGGAATGAAGGAATGCTTAGATCACAATCGCTTTTATTGTCGCCATAAACAATGTTGAAGGATTGTGTGTGTGTATAGATTGGAATGTATAGAGTACTGGCGCTGGAAAGCATCGACGGCTTAAACGTATGCCACCTGACTAAAACTGATTCGGCGATTTCCAAAAACTTCGGTAGCAGGTTAGGTTCAATGAAGGTAACGACAGATGGTCGCGCCAGCGGTAAGAGTCAGCCCATGTAGATACAGCCCAGTTACACTCAGCCATGCCAACATAACACACGCCAATACCATACGGATGATCTATCATCATCATTATTATTTATCTCTATTATTTTTATTACGATTATCGCCCCTATAATCCGTCGTAGCACGCATTATGAGCGGAATCCTTGCCGGGGTGCCGGTACGCCGGGATGCAGCTTGCGTCGCGGGCGGTCACACATTTAGTCTTCAAAATGCGCGTATGCGCTTCTTCACGGGTGTGTGTGTGTGTTTGCCTCAAGTGTTGAGGTTACAGAGGGCAAACAGGAGGACAGAGCCGTCGAGAGCCGAATCAGCAGTACTGTACTATATATACATATGAATATCATGATTGTTGTTACGATGACTGTTAGTATTGCTATTGTTACTGGCATATTGAGTATATTACTGTATGGACGGACATAATGCACGGTGGAGCGATGCTGACTGCTGCAGTGAGGCTGCTAGTTAGTTGGCTTAGGACATGCTTGCCATGTTTGTACGTCCGTCTGTGTGATCCGTGTCTTGGTCCGTGGTTCCGTGGACCGTATTTGGACGAGACCGCGGGGTGATACGATCGAGCAGCCTGGTCCGACCTCATCAAGCCAGCAACGCTTGACGCTCCGATCCTCTACTATGTTTAGCCTTGTACGTTGTTTAGTATTGTACGAGCGTAGTATATGATATATGACAAGTGCGATGACGACCGTTGACTGGCGGTAGGTGGTTGATGTTCCACCAAGGAGAGGTGAAGATGATGTCAGAACGGAAACATGCCGGACGATCTCCGGGCGCGGATAAGTACTGCAAGGTGGTCTGTTTTATTAGAATAATAATAATAATAATAATGATTATTATTATTATCATTATTACGTTATTACCACTATTACTTCTACTACTACAACTACTATCGGTGGGAGGGTGCTGTAGTTGTGGACGCTCGCCCGTGATATAATAATTCACTGCGATGGTTGGAATTAAATACTGTTTACGTGCTTTACTTTTTGCTTATGTCCAATAAGAGCTTCGCTTGGGGAAGACCCTCAAGACAGTGTGACTTCAGTTATCTAAATGTTATGATTTCAATTTGGTACTACTATCATTTGCGGTCATTATGGAACAATTGTTGATGACGTGACCACTACTGTAGACTTATTATATATGTATTATTATTGTTATTACAACTAACACAGATAAAGATTAAGTTAAATTCCCAGTTGTTGCTGCCTGATCCCGGGTCGGTCAGCAAGGTGTGTGCAGTTCCAATTGCGCTGCCCTGTTACTGGATGAAATTTGGAATAGCTGTTCGGTCTCAACCGAACTCCTATTGGCCCGATAACAGATGAGAGATATTGCAGACAATTCTAAGCAGCGTTGTATGTGATAGACAAACGATGGAGATAGTATCAGCATGACATTTTACATTATTATTAATTCATTGCTACTGTCATAATGATGATTTTGTACATATCTGTAAATAAATGTACTAACTTGTGCTACAAATAAATGCGAGAAGTCTTCTTTAGGTTTGGTAAGTCATAGCGGCTGATAATAGAGGCGCATATCTAAGCGCACACACTAAGCCAATTTGAAAGTTAGTTGACTGGCCGTGCTAGATGGAAACGGCAAGAGATCAGTGCATAGAGAAAACAATGAACTGTTGAGCGATAAAGTATTGTTTCTTAGATTTAGCTGCGAGTGTAAAGCCCACAGTTCATATGGATCTACGTTTACTTATTACTAAGTTTATATATATATATATATATATATATATATATATATATATATATATATATATATATATATATATATATATATATATATATATATAATCAATTTTCCTTCTAAGATAACCGTAAATTAAAATGTTTAGAGTTCCTTTTCCTTGTAATATTAGTTTAACTTAACAGTGTGTACTATATCCCCTGTCATGCGACTTGGCATGGGGCTTATCAATAAATGCTGCGGGATATTATTATGCCACTTCTTGCGCGTAGCATTATTGAGCTCCGGAAGTGTTGCTGGAGCTGGCGTCCTGACTCTAATTCGTTGCTTCAACACTCCAATGAGTTCCACTAATCCCAGCCTCTACGAGGTATTGCCTTGCAGCAATTGCAGCAGTATACGCCGTTCGTGAAGGTATAACCAACAGCACTCAGTATAGGACACCACGTGAAATATCTGAGTCTCATCAATGTACCGTTGGGCAGCTAAAGCTCTTCTTCCATGAGAACCGTGGGCATGAGGGTCCCCAAACTATAATTGAGCCACCGCTGTAGCAGACATACGATTGATCAACGACCCACCTTCGAGACTCCTGTGAATTGAATGGAAGTGACTTCGTCGAATTTGCATATTGAGGATTTTACAGTTAACTGCTTGAGATAGAATTGAAAAGGAGACGCATCGCTTGAACATTTTGGTCGTATTTAAAAGCTTATCAAATTACCGTTTGAATGATCTAATCATTTTTAATATGGGTTTTCTTTTATGAGAATAAACCGTGCCTCCCTTCCTCTGACTATGAATACATAATATAACGTACTGGTCCTCACTGAGATGTGGGCCGCGAAACCAACAGTAGTTTTCAGTTGGTATTAGATAAAATGTCTTGCGTAGCAGGGTAGGGGTCCTGAAAGCACAAGCGATGAAGTTACTGTACTATATAACAATAGGCTGAAAATAGAAAAACTATACACAAAGGTGTGAAATAGAAGTATATATACACAGAGGACAACTGCAGTTAGTGCTATAATTATAATTGCGATGTGTTCTAGTCTTTCGGAAGCTATTCCCGATATGTTAGAGAGTGTACTGCTTGAAGTAATACCACAAGTATCCCGGTCATGTTGGTTAGGGGGTCACCAGGTTTTAAGTGGGTTTAAGAGTCCCACACTACCCAGACCAAAGGGTGGGCGTTATGCATTTTTGTTCCTGGCCCCTGTAAAAAAAGTGTAGTGCTTGAATAAAGTCGACCTTAAAAACAACAATGTGTTTCAGGGAACTTAACTGTCCCGTCGACAAACCAGACAACGTTGGAGCGGGCGCACTTATCGCACCCCGTAGTATGTGGGTAGTTTCCGCAGACAAGATAGCATCAGATACAAGGCTCCGCAGTTAAACACTCTGGGTTTGGTACCAGACGACACTTTCTAGTGACAATGTCCCTCACGGTACATCATCAGGCCAAAGGCCGTAACGGTCAAACGCTACAATTGACTCAACCCGCTTACTGGAGCTCTTGTCCCGGAGGCCTCTCATCTCCAGTTGCATCCCAATGCATGTCTCCGTTTGGGGCCAAAGGACAACTAAAGCCCGACAGGAGCTGCCTCGCCCTATCGGTAGCTCGGATGTTGTGGATGCGATACTCAAAAGCGCC
This sequence comes from Dermanyssus gallinae, assembly GCA_003439945.1. Taxonomy (NCBI): domain Eukaryota; kingdom Metazoa; phylum Arthropoda; class Arachnida; order Mesostigmata; family Dermanyssidae; genus Dermanyssus; species Dermanyssus gallinae. The sequence goes on from QVRM01003374.1 coordinate 34,265, forward strand.
ACCAGGAACGGCTGCGTATCCTGACCTCGTCCAGAGCGAACATCTGCAAAAGACGATTGTTCTGGCTCCTTGCCTCGCTGCTTTCTTCAACGAAATCATGTATACCAAGGGCTTGCCAGAGCAGCAGTACGGTCTTAGGCGAACGAGGTCGACGATGACGGCTTGCGCTGTTCTTTTCACAGCATTTAAATGGCCCTTCGAGTTAAATGTAACTTTTCCGTTGCTGTTTTTCGTAGATTTTAAAGCGGTTTGTGAATTGTATTATATATTATTTATTTATAGTTTATTAACGTTACGCACAACAATCCTAGAGAAATTGGCGCTATGTGGTGTTCCAACGGTAATACTAAAGTGATTACAAGATATGCTACAGGAGGGTCTGTAATTTTGTGATCGTGTGACACATCTGAAGTTTTTATTTTTCGCCAGTTATGACTACTCGGCCTGGAACGAATCCTTCCGTCTATGTCGGCCACTCGCTACTCGCGATTGTGTTCACAGACTTTATCATTTATTATGTAGGTCTGCTGGGTTTTATAAACCAAGACTAGTTGCTGATCGTAGGGCGCTCTATGGCCAACATAGAGCAACCTACAAGAAACAGCTTGTGGAGAATAAGCGCCGGTATGATGAGGAGGAGGAGTTTCGTTTGCTTGAGAGAGCAGAGCGCGAACCCCATGTCTACATTGTTCGCCGACTGAACAAAAGCATGCACAGCATGACAAAGGAGCAGTTGCGGCAGCACTTTACTGCCCTTCTGCTCAATGCAAACGCCCCGCGCCTAACCCAGTTATTGAGCAACCGCTCAATCTGGAGCAGCACCACATGAATTCGCCGCTTACGGTGGAAGAAGTTGTGCAGATCTTGCGCGGGCTACCCAAGAAAAAGAGTAGTGGCCCTGATGGGATATATTACGAACATTGGGCTGAGTCGTCCGATGTCTTAGCAGGGGAGCTTTGTAAGCTGTTTAATCAGATACTCAGCGGGGGACACATACCCCAGGTTTGACACGAGGCCAGGCTTACTCTGCTATTCAAGGGCAAAAACGATGACAATGTAGACGATCCAAATCTCTACCGCGGTATCGCGTCGGAACGCACTCTCAAGAAAATCTTCGCTAAGTTGATTATCTCGAGGGTGCTTCCAACTGTGGAGAAGGCCTTACCTCCGGAGCAATTCGGATTCAGGAAGGGTCGAGGTACACAGGACGCAATCCACGTACTCCAGTCGGAAGTTGAACGGGTGTTGGCTGTGCCTGAGGGTCACTTGCACGCCGTCTTTATTGATTGTGTCAAGGCCTTCGACAAAGCTCCCCGTCACCCACTAGTCGATTCATTTTGACATGCTGGGGTGGGTGGTTCTTTTCTACAAGTGCTCTCCAGCTTCTTTGCTGAAGACCTCCTTGAGGTAAACGTAAGGGGCGAGGACACCTTGCAGCTGAGTTAAAACGTAGGGACCCCTCAAGGGGACCCTCTCAGTTTCCTGGCATTCTCCTTGCTCATCGCAGACCTAGCCCGCCATGTACGGGAGGAATTTAGAAACGCCGTCGTCGTCATGTATGCGGATGACATCGTAGTGGCCCACCGAGACCGCGGTGCCATTCGTCGAATTGTCGGCGACGTAGAAAGTTACCTTCACCGTAAGAGTCTTCAAATAAATTCGCGGAAGACGAAAGCCATGAAGTTTCGCCGTGGAGGTCGATTGGCTGCCGCAGATATAATACCCTGTTGTGGCCAACCGCTGGAGTTTGTCAACTCCTTCCCGTATTTGGGTCTGAGACTACACTATACGGGAACGACCTTTACCCAGCACATCGGCGACAGATGTCGGGCGGCTATTGCCTCTATTCACACAGAGGTGAGAGACCCTCGACGACTGTCTCTAAGTGCGGCCGTGCGTCTTTCTGAGCTTAAGATTGTGCCAATGTTGAGCTACAGTCTTGGCAGGGTGTGGGACCATTTCTCAGCGGCAAATTTTGCGCAGCTAGAGAGATGTTTCACAATATATATGAAGCGGGTTCTTTGCTTGCCGCGGACAGCAAGAAGCCGCTTCGTGTACCTGCTGGCGGTTTGCGGGCCGGCAGTGAAAACAATCAGAGTCAGGCTTAGGTCACCTATTACAGGACCACTTCAGCAATTTTTGTTGAAGTGGCAGGGAAAGGTGACCGAGGCCTCGGCAGAGGTCGCGCAGTTAGATGTGTACCTCGCCAGGGAGCTTTGGGATGGAATGGCATGCACTAGCCGGCACGTGTACACAAGGTACTTTGTGCACGGCTATCATCACTTGGTATGTTCGACCAAAGGATTTCACCAAGTTTGCGATCAATGTCGTTGGCGGTTCTGCTCGCAGATATGCGCTAAATACCACGTAGCGAGCTGCCAGACCCATCGGCGGTCTTTGCACTTTTTCGCCCGGTGGGACGGTCGCTAAAGTGTTCAAACTGTATATAATGAACTGTATTGTAATTACGTAACATCTTGAAATGCAATGTTATTGCGAAATAAAGAAATATATATATATATATATATATATATATATATATATATATAGGTTTATTATTTTTTTTTTTTGGCAATAAACCGTTCGATAGATAAACCAAGACTGAAAATTCCATTGCCGTGGCGGCTTATACCGCCTGTATTAATCACAATAACGTTTGTACTGAATATGTGTCGCTTTTACGGCGAGAAAGACTCCAGCGAGAATACTATACATGTTTGTATGAGGACAGAATGCATTTTAATAATTAAATGAATAGCCTACACTGAAATCCTTTAAATCACTACGTGGGAGGAGTTATGAAGTGGACCAGTAACAAATGCAAATACGCAAACGTGGCACCTCTTCAGGTCGCCATTGAAGTATCTTTGACAAGTATATGCACACGCTATCCTAAAGTGCCGTTCTTGCGCTTTTGGGCCCGAATACAGGCAATAAGACCGATGGCCGCTACACTGATTAACCACAAGCAGTTAAATGTCCTAGGAAGCTTTCTTCGACGAATAAAAGCTTTCTTCCACAATAATTTTTTTGAACCCCATGTTTTCGACGTAGTAAGTGAAAACGCAAATGCAACAGCAGTTTGTAGCGGATATACTGCACGCTACCCGTATTTTTGAAGGAAAAGACTTGCCCTTATCCGAAAACGTTTTGAATTTATACTTTACTTTAAATGTACACATATTTTTTTACCATCCCCTTCCCCTCCTCATTAACTAACAGAAGCTCATTGACCCAGGCGTTTGCGGAGTTTTACAAAATCCGTTTATTTAATCGGCTACGGCGCTTTTGTATCCAAGAGAAGCCACCGAAACATTTAAGATGTGCCGGAAAAATATCGTTCAACGAAAATGTGTTAATAGTTCCGACGACGGTAAGAAAAAACTAGGTATTTATCATGACTAATGGAAATGCGTAACGGGCAACGTGTTTTAGGTTCCGCGGCTTCGTTTGAGTGTCTAATGTTAGTTCTCCGCTTTTCCGCGATTCGATTTCTCAAATTAGGCACGTGCTTTACTCTTATTGGTGCGAACGGAAGCATCCAATTTTAAAGGATTTCGAACTAGTTACGTAATTTGCTGTAGTAAACACGTAACAGAAAGGTTCCTGCTTTCGAGATCCCGCAGTCGTCAGTGATACTCTACACTTCTCAACGTAGCTCTCGCAAGGCTTTATAAACTTGACTTTGTTTGGCTTTTTTTTATTGCTATTTGATCACCGTACAGATCGAATGAAGCTGTGACGCTTAAAGAAAATGTGTCCACTAAACCTAGTGAAATGCATGTTCATATATCATAGCGATTTGAGAAACGAAAAATTCACCCGCGTTTTAGATCGCCGAAAGCATATCAAACCTAGTGAATTAATCATTCATTCCGTTTTCTCATATATATATATATATATATATATATATATTCTCTGTTTCTCTCTCTTTCTCTTTATGTATCCGCACTTACACATTGTACCCACTTGTATTTGGAACACAGCCTGAATACCGACGACGATCCGCGGTCGGAGTCTGAGTTTGCATGAATATTTTACGCCTCCGAATGAAAAATGATTTCTGGCAAGCGTTCGGCAAGCGATCGACAAATGGGGCGAGCACAGTAGCGGATCTCAAATCAACGAACCGACAAATAACAGGCTGCTCATCTGTCGCCCGCTAGATCGCTTGCTTTGTGCAGAATGTTTGCCAACGCGACGACGGCGAAGCTAAATAATTCACGGTGTGATGTTGTCAGGAGTGTTTGTTACACGGTGAGGGCCAACGGCGAAGACGTGCTTATGCGTGTTCCCCTGGCGAAAGCCTGGGTGGGAGGTTGTGTTCCTCTGAGCGGGTTGTGGTAGCGCATGACAGTACTACTCGGCTATACTTGTTCATGGTCCGTGCGTGATCCTTGGCGCTGCGTGGTCGAGCCTCGGGGGGCCTCCTTCGGGCCGTATTCGCACGACGTGCGACATGCTTCGGGACACAGCGCACCCCCTTCGTGCAAACAACGGAGACGGAGAGCGGTTGGGCCTCGGTGTTTGGTGCTGCCTGTTTGGGGTTGTAACGGGGGATGTAGGGGCTGCTACGACAGCAACGAGAACGAAAGGTTCTTGCCCGCATGCAATTGTATACAGAGGCAGCAGTGGCACAGGCTGCTTGCCGTACACGTGCGACAAAGCACCTCGATCTACACCTCAACAGCGATCGCAGGGTTTGCTTGATTCTGACCGTAGCTAACTTGACCGGGCAAAGGTGTGTATAAAGGCGGTTCGCGGCCACAGTAGCTAGACGTGTCACGGTGTCATGTGTGTCACGGTGTCATGTGTGTCATGGTTGTGGTGGTGGTGTTGGTGATGGCAGACGCTACCGTCGCTCCCTTCGAGTTCCCTTCTAGCAGTACGGAAATGCACTGACAATGACGGCACCCCGCATCTCCGTAGTGCACCGTTCCCGCATAACTCGCGTGACTATCTCGTTGGCAGGTATTTGTCCTTACGCGCTGTGCGAGTGTCTTCACGCACATCAATCTATCAATCTATGTAGCATAAATGGCAACTATTTAGTCATCGTCGTACTATTCACATCAACACCATCATCATATTTATTGGCACTTCCGCACTAATCATCATGTGCATGCGCATCAACCATGGGCAGGAGGCGGCTTTTGCGATACAGCGACCAAGCTTCCTAAAGAATTCTATGGTCGCGGCCAGCAGACTTGCGTGTCCTACGCTCGACACAAGTGTATTATATATATATATATATATATATATATATTCTAACCGACAATCGTTTGGTCGAAACGTTTGTCCTCCAAAGGCATCCCTAGGCATACTCGTATAGAGGAGGAACGCTGCCTCCGTGAGACCAAGATTGCCCTATCTGTGACACGCTTAGGTTAAAAGGATGCACACGTTTGTTTCAGGGACAGTTATCCGCCTCTTATATTACGAGCTTGCATATTTGTTCGGCATAACTTTAAGCAAAACCTCCCGATCCTCCCGAGTTACCTATATATATATATATATATATATATATATATATATATAGCGTGTCCCAGAATTCGTCTAACAAAGTTTAGGATCCAGTACAACTTGAAAAAAATCTAATGGGACAAGGGGCGGAAATGTCTTCTAAAAATTAGTAATTAAATATGACTGTCAAAGTATAAGAATTGCGGAGGATTTCATTTTTTGAGAATTATTTTCATATACAACACTTTTTGAGCGTAGAATACAATTCTGCCGATGCAAATATGATAGGATGACTGGGGCTCTCGCAATTACAGATATATGTGAGGATAAAAAGCTTGAAGTAACCACTTCTGATATATATCTATTCATATATGAGTTTTTGTAGTGTCTAGCCACTCCATGGCTGGCCGGCGACCGTTACGAGTTCGCCATTATCTCGTTTAAGACTGACTCATTTATTCTTATGCCTCCTTATATACTCACAGATTGCCCGCGCATTTAGTGACTTCCCGCGTCTTTACTAGTAGAGTGGAGGTATCTTCTATTTGGCGCCATGTCTAAAGCTTGCTTCGGTATTGCCGCCAACCGGCGCTGTCTATGCCCGCGCTGCTTAACGGACACTGCTATCCTACAGTTTTATTTACCATTCCTTGTAGAATATCTTTTGAATCAGATGCGCTCGCTGTATAGTATGTCATACAGAGTGCTGCTGGCTTCGTATATACTTTTATAATATTGCTATGGTATCATTTTATGTATTTTAACAAACATCCTCGTCTGTCGTGCATTCATACTATTAATTGGGTTATCACGATGGTTATATTACTACCTAATTACACAATAGTTTGTTTTAGCTGGGCGTTACCCCATGGTTCCTTACGATCTATGCAATTTCCCTCGCCTGCATTTGGTTGTATTTATCTCTTGCCATAATGGTTTATTACCGAAACCTAATGCCTCGGCTAGGGACACTGTTCTCACTCCTCCTAGCTCGTCGCACTTCAGCACGATATAGATAGATAGATAGGTTTTATTATTCTCATGAGTGGCTTACATTTGTACATAGGTTCACAGCTCCTCAAAGCCATCAAAGGCTAGTATGGAGTGTTTATATTGCATATTTTCCTATAATTTTACTTATTGTCATTATGATTATATTATTATCGTGTTCGGCTTATATTAGATTAAGGTACCCAAATAGTATTGCTTAGCACTTTGTTTGAATATTGTCAAAGAAGAGGTTGCGCGCACATCTGGGGGGAGCTTGTTCCAATATGTGGCACCGAGATTTGATATTGAGAAACAAGATTGGTTACATGAAGCTGCAGACAAGATGAGAAGTTGTGTGTGTGATCCCCTTGTGTTCATGGTGGATGTCGAATGGGAAGGATTAAGCAGGTTGGGATGAAGTCCCATTAAAATTCGTTTGATCTCAGTTAAGACACACATCTCTATTTGCAGAGGGTAAGGCAGAATCGACATATATACGTATTTATAACGCATGAATTCCCATGGTGGATATCCCAATATTACGCGCAAGGCTTTTTTGCAGGCGATGTAACGGACATAAAAAACGCATATAAGTCATTCCAAATATTTCAACTGCGTAAGTCAGATAACTATGAACGTAGGCGTAGTACATGGCGAGTAGACAGTCACGGGGCAGAATATTACGGCTCTTGAACAGGGCAGCGATGCTCCCTACAACTTTTTTTACGAATGTGATCTGTATGAGCTTCAAATGATAATCTGGAATCCAAGACAACGCCTAAGAATTTTGTCTTATTGATTATGCTAAAAGTGTGGTTTCCGCATTTAAATGTCCCATGGTTCATACTTAGGACACCTCTAGGCGATAAAAATTGGATAACACCAGTCTTCGACCAATTCACTGACAAGCCATTGGCTCTAAACCAATCTGAGAGTCGCTTAAGGTCTTCTTTAATCATCTGCTCTACCTCTTGTGGGGAATCGCCCACAAATAGTGCTGTGGTATCATCAGCAAATAGGGTCAGTCGGCCGTGTTTTGGTGCTTCAAATATATCGTTGATAAATATATTAAACAGCAGTGGGCCGCCGATACTCCCTTAAGCCACTCCAACTGATATGTTCTCGACATCTGAAAACTTCTGCCCAATCTGTATCATTTGTTGTCTCTCTGACATAAAAGAACGTACCCACGATTGAACACGTTCGTCAGCTCCCTAAACTCTTAGTTTGGTAATCAAAATATTGATGTCAACGGTATCAAACGCCTTTCTCATGTCAACAAACAGAGCAGCAACCGTTCTCTTTTTCTCAAGACTTTGACGAGACTTCATCTACAAAGCTCATAACAGGGACGGTGGTGGACATGTTAGGGCGGTATCCAAACTGTCGGCGATTGAGTACATTATGTTGTTCAAGGTGGTCCCTGAGTTGTTCGAATGCGCATTTCTCAAATACCTTAGAGATTGGGACCGGTATGCTGACTGGACGGTAGTTTTCTTTTGCGAGTCTGTCACCAGATTTAAGAAGCGGAATGACGCGATATAACTTCAGCGCTTTGGGGTATTTACCGGCCGCAATTGACAAATTAATCAGATATAATATGGGGTCAGCAAGAACTTCGGCTGCTCTTCGCAATACCTGGGATGGAGTTTGCTCAGGTGCAACTGAGCATATCTTTGTTTTGCGTAAAAGATGTGCAGTCCTTAGAGTATGGACCGGCTGAAATGAGATCTCCGTTGCTCCACGAGGAAAATTCTCAGGTATTACATATATATCAGAGCATTCCGTGTCGGCAGTCACACACGTCGAGTAATATTGATTAAACACGTTTGCCACTGTAGTCTCATCGGACACCATAGTATCTCCTACTTTGAGTTTCACACACTTCCGGTATGCCACCTAGAACAGGTCTAATGGCATTCCAGGGATTTATCCTATCCTATGTTCCTATCCTATGTTCTTCTGTACCAGTTCTCCATTAAAATTAAGCCTACACTTTCTAGAAACAGCGGTTACTTTGTTCCTTTAACTTCCTAAATACAACTCGCTTCACAGCATCATCTGCAACAGCAATGTGTTCGATGGATTCTTCTTCTATGAGCATACCGGCTCTACAGTCAGCGAACAGCCCGGACGCTTGCGAGTTCGAATAAATAATATATTTTCGGCCGAATTCCTTTTTTTGTTACCTGTACAATTGCAAGGATGTCCATCTCTCCATATCCTCTCTCCATCTTGCTTCGGTTGTCTTCTCAATTTTCTTCTTTACATCTTTGGTTACCTGTTTAAATGTTATCACCTCGTGTACTTCAAAATCCATCGTATTGCACTTAAATTTGCGTTCAAAAAACATTAGTTGCCTTTCCCATTTGTTTGTACTTTTTCGCTCAGTTTTGCAGTGAGCAATTTGGCCGCCCAGTTTTGTTTTTCCTCACTTGCGGCTATGTTTTTTAGACGGCTTACATACGATATCTTTGCTTGTGCTTCCCTTGCCCAGAAGCTGGCGACTCCGAATTCCCCTTCGATAAATTGTGCTGCACAAGTATACCTACATTGCATTGCATGTCGGCCAACTGCACGTTGTATTGTGTCCAGTCTGTTTACCATGCTTGCGTCTAGACTCACGATAGCGTTAGCGTATGTCACTGTTGGCACAAACATGCCTTTTCCAAAGCTCTTTAGCCACCATGAATCTATTGCAACTCCACAAAGCCTTCTTTCTCACAATCTTTTGTCCATTTTCAGCTTGTTCTCTTCTTATTGCATGCTCAGCTTTAAAGATACCTGGATTGTTTTCTATTATAACCCCCAAGTATTTGTACGCGTTTCTATATTTTATTTATTTTCCCTGTATCTGTAGCGGCATCTCTCTGATATCCCCGGAAAATATTACATTTGCACATTTTTTTTCAATTCGATAATTTCGCTCTCACAAAAAATACATTTCCGTCCTCTTGTTCCATTCTGGGAGACTCTATATAGAACGTCGCGACATCATGCTCACTCGAGACTCACAAATATATAAATCACCACCAACAGCCACCAAAACCTCATGTTTGTGCGTTCGATTAATAGGGTAAACTTTCCTCGCATGATATAATAATAATATATGTATATATATATATATATATATATAATTATATATATATAGTATATATCATCAATAGATATTATATATATATCATATATCAGATTAGTATATCTATAGTCAATATATACTATCTTATAAGCTATCTACTCTATATTATCTTCATCTATCTATCCTCTCATCCTTAATACCTCTATATATATAGTTGACTTTCGTGATTGATTACGGCATTAATATTCGACCGATAAGTGAGTCGAATACTGACCGCGTCGTTTGTTATAATGCTGTTGTCTAAACATTCGATTCATGATCTCATTTATCGATAATTGTCCCTGTTATCCTTGCCATGCACGTGGCACTGTATGTTTTAAATTTACTGTTCAGTTGTCGTTTCACTACTGCTTTGGTCACATATACCACACTACTACTACTACTACTTACTGCTGTCGCCGTCCGATCCGTTTATAGAGCGACGATGATAAGCTCACTGCGAACTCGGCTCTTCCGCAAGGAGCTCCTAGTGGCATGGATCACCTTGATTGTATGCCTCACTGGGACGCTCTATCAATGTGGTGACATGCTGGAGGTGTACTGGAGCTGGCCGACCCTAATGAACGTGCTCGAGTATCGCGAAGCTGCGGTGTTTCCCGGTGTCACCGTGTGTCTCAGCCCGTGGTACAACCTGACGATGGTTTGCGAGAACCTCAACGGCAAATGCTCGAAGAAAGAGTTGGTATGGTTGATGCATTCTTTGTCGCTTGTATTTTTGTTGTTTTCGTTGGAATTACCGAGAGTTTGGAGATAGCAGAGAACGAGATACAGATACTGCTTGTTGTTTGCAATAGCTAACGTATAGGTAGCGTGTATGGCAGACCCACGTAACCTCAACAACGCTCAGGAACCCTTTTCATAAAACTGCTGCCAAAACATTTGGAGAGTAAGGAATGCAAAACCAAACTTAAACAACAGATGTGCCGGATATTAAAAACATTATGTAGTTGGATGAATCTCTCAGCACAATTAAACACTAAAAATCTAATGAACATCGTTATGTAGTATTTAGGATGTTGACACACTCACAAGAGCGGGCAGACACGGGCGACAGCCTTTTCTGCAAAACACCCTAAATTGTTACAATTGTTGAAAATGTTAGAACATGGAGCGAAACGAGGAAAACGGCCCCTTAAAGAAACTATATATATATATATATATTGACTGTGATCTATTTTTAACTTGTGATTACAGCTGACGTGAACGAGACTGGTAATGCACCAACCAACAACCGTCCATCTCTATCTTATAGTATAATGTAACATAACTTTTATGACAGGCAGGCTATTGTTTTGGGACACCTCGAACTTAACGTTAGGTGGAACTCATACCTGTGAAAGCATATTGGCTCGTTTTTTTATGTTTACACGTCGCTAATAGGATAAGCTGAAATAGCACACATAGCCTTTGTATTCCGCGGCAGACTGATCGCTAAGTGATGCACTTTTTTTTTATTCTTGCAGATGATGGCACTGTCTTATCCGAAACACGGTTTCTACCGGGAATTCCGTGGCATTGGCCTATCCGACCCAGCTGAGCTATTCAGCTGCAACATGACATCGTTTATGACGGAGTGTCCCTCATTCACCTGTCAACAATGGTATCCAGTTGGTCACTGATGCGGGCTTTGATTGATTTTGTGGCATCACACGTGACAGCACCAATTTATTTAGGCAAACCTAGCAAAACGGTAGCATTATCATTAATTAACGGTATTATCATTACAGTGACTCGTCGTCTTTATAGACTTTTTGGGCCGTCTAGCTGAGACATGCAAAAATTACCGTCCATTTCGAGCATCTGGTTCATTCTGCAACGTTATATATGTATAAGCTTCAAGTGTTACAGTCCTATAAGGCTATATCCAATGATGCAGGACACTATTGCGACGGATATTTCAAAGGTCGTGGAATCTCTGCCGCCTGCCGTCATACGCGCAGTAAGCGGGGCAATGGCATAGCCATAAAAAAGCTCAGTGGACGCTATCTTGCTGACCAAGTCGATCCAGCTAACTTTTCGCGACAATGGTGAAGAAACGGCGGCACCCCCAATAAATAAAAATGACTGCGATGACGAAGGCATTACGGTCCGTGGATCAAAAATGTCGGGGAAAAACTGGGCTTAAGATTCAGAGCATTTTCATGCGTGCGCCAAACACAATAAAAATCTAAACCCCGCTGAAGGCAGGCCAAGTGCGGGGGGGGGGGGATTCAGCATTAACGAGAGCAGAAATTCAAGAAACAAAAAAATAAATGATAGTAGAATACCTGTTAATAGTAGCGTCAAAGAGCTTGAATTCTAGCGGGGGCTTTTATTGCCAAGTTGGACAATAGATTTTTCAACTCAGAACAAATTGAATCATTTTTGAGCATTATGATGGAAATAGTAATTGAACATTATGATTAGTAATTGAACAAGCCCTAAACATTTTTAATGCAGCACAGAGGCGAAAGTAACAGACGTTTTTGCTACAGATGGAAACGTAGATGTTAAAACGTTTTTGGGCGAAAATGCATCTTTTATGGAGGGATCGGGTCTTGGAAGGCACATATCCCCTGTGGATGGAATTCAAGGTTAGCAGCGGTAGGGAGAAATGCAATCGTAGGCCGGAGACCGAGAAAAACTAGATAGTGGAATCTTCTTAAGGGGAGTTGGGGAAGTGTGTCCACTTGATCGCCTTGGAAGATACATAACTCGCACGGAAGTTTCATGAAATCTCACCGGAGTGTATATGTAAACTTTGTGGCTGCCCGTGTGATCTGTATCACCTTCAGCGTTGTGAGAAAGCAACTCCGCTGTCTCAACTCTGGAAATGCGCCACGAATTTCGTCACGCATTGTGCAGCAGAAAATATTCTCAGGGGTGTTATAAGTGTGGCGTGTGCTTAGGCCAGTCCGACAGATACCATGCCGCAGCATGTATATATATATATATATATATGGTTTATAAACACCCCCGGTTGGGTAAATTATAAACGTGTAACATACAAAACTATTGCTTTTTTCACATCACTGGAGATCATCTTCTACTGCCCTAAGCATCCCGCATACCTATAACACTTCAGAGGATCTTGCAATTCTTATATATATATATATATATATATCTAGGGGTTTGATACAATTATACAGCACTATACGTGGTTTAGTACAACACACATGTTGTACATATATAAGTGGTACTTCAACAGGTTTCGCCATGTTTACTATCGAGTGCCGATGATGGCGTGCTACACCCTGGATCTGAATCGTGTGCTTCCAGACGACCACCCATACTTTCACTGCCCACATACCTGGTCCTACGGTGAGTCACTGGAAAAGAACGTTCTTGTGTTCTCTCTCTACCTTTCACTGCTTGCCTGTACACCAGCTTTTTTCTTTCCTATTCCTTTTACACAAAATCCGTGAAGGCGTTTGAGGATCTCGTCAAACGTGTTCACACGTAGAAGAAGTAGAAGTTCACGTGTAGAAGAACTGATGAGCAATGGTGAATTCGCCATTGCAACACAGAGCCTTGTAGGGATTGCGAGCGATATGAAAACATCATCGTAGCCGATGGCAAAACGTAAAGTGTCACGCCTGGAGCGGTACGGCACTGGTGTTCTGGTACGACCCCGACAATGGACAAGGAGACTTTGATAGTGCAAAACGGTTTAAAATGTGCTCCATTAGAGGTTCAGGCTAAGAGACACACTTACAACGTGAAGCAACGTGGTAACTACACAATGACATGCTCGAAAGGATTTGGTGCCATTTGGGGTTCTTTAAATCAACGCCAAATAGTTTGCGCAATGCACACTGCTCCATCGAGCGCAATACGCAATGAGAGTCGTTATTGTAGATTTAGCGTGAGATCAGAAGAAAAGAAGGGTATATTAGGTTGTATTTATGCACAAATATAGCCAGCTCCTCAACGATTTGTAACTTACCTGGTTTTTAGATGTCTCCGTCAGTGCCCTATACCATCACATAAACGTATAACTCGGTTTTAGCTGCATAAATGGCCGACAACGTAAGTTCTTATCAATCTCCTTAAGTGGAATCGAAGGCTTAAAGCAGATTCGGCTTAGAAAAAAGCCGTAACTAGCTCTATCAGAGCACAACTTATATATATATATATATATATATACATATATACATATATATATATACACATATAAATATATACAGGGTGTTCCTATTTGTGTGTCCAAAACGCTAGGGTATGGTCAAACTCGGTGAGAAAATCATTTTTGCTAATGGGTGGAAGCCGGGAAAACGTTTTGTTTAGGAGTGAGGATGAAATTTCTAAAAGCAGTTATTCTGTCTTTTTTATCCTACATAGTTGTGCAAACGTTTGCGGGAGAACCAGTCAGCGCACAAAGGAACCGGTCATACCGGCGTGTTTGGGGGAAAATTCTGCACAATAAAGTATACATTACTAGCTTGCGTAGCAAAAAGCGAATAGCCAGATTAAGGAAAGTCATAAAAAGTCAAAATGTTACGTTAAAGCTTTTTTGTGCAACATCGTAATTTTTTCCATTACGACCAAAAATGCACGTCCAAAAGACTACTCTCAGGCAATAGCAGATTTAATGCCCACTACATTCGTACCAAAGTGATGGTGCTGCGTTACGTAGTTGCCAAGTGACTAAGCTTTTTCGACAGTCATAGTTGTTATGTTTCACGTTGAAGTTTTCACGTCCAGAACCGTAGCATTCTGCCAAGACGTTTCCGCCCCCTCTTTCCATTAGAAAAAATTATTCTCTTGCTGAGTTCTATCAAACCTCAAAATATGTACCTAACTTTCTCATACACCCTATGCAAGTTTGCATGCCTTCGCTTTCGATATGACTGTCGAAAAAGCTTAGTTACTTGGCAACTACGTAACGCAGCACCATCACTTTGGTACGAATGTAGTGGGCATTAAATCTGCTATTGCCTGAGAGTAGTCTTTTGGACGTGCATTTTTGGTCGTAATGGAAAAAATTACGATGTTGCACAAAAAAGCGTTAACGTAACATTTTGACTTTTTATGACTTTCCTTAATCTGGATATTCGCTTTTTGCTACGCAAGCTAGTAATGTATACTTTATTGTGCAGAATTTTCCGCCAAACACGCCGGTATGATCGGTTTCTTTGTGGTTCTCCCGCAAACATAGATTTTGCACAACTATGTAGGAGAAAAAGACGAATAACTGCTTTTATAAATTTCCATCCTCACTCCCTAAACCAAACGTTTCCCGGCTTCCACCCATTGTCAAAAATGATTTTCTCACGAGTTTGGACCATACCCCTAGCGTTTTGGACACACAGAATAGGAACACCCTTGTATATATGATATATATATATACATATATAATACCTATATATATAGTATATATATACACTTATGATAATATATATATATATATATATATATAGGTTAAGTTCTTATATATAAGAGGTAACATTTGTTCTCCTTCATAACGTAGATACAGAATAAAATACATGAAGACGTCACATATTGTCTGTCTAGCAGGTTCCACGCACAGAGGCGGCGTTGCCCCGTTGAATGTCCAGCGCTAGTCTCTGGTGCAAGTACTCGACAGCTGAAACGTCCCCCCCTCTTTAAACTGTTAAGCACCTTGCCGACTCGTTGAATAAGTGTGTGCGTCTTCGGGCCAGGTTCCCCCAGTGTCTTGAACGCCAGTGGGCGAAAGTCGTGGGGATAGGTAATACTGGCATACTTTCCGCACGTGTTCGCCTCAGCCAACATAGACGCGTGGCCTGCATGTTCCGCTCCCGTACTGACCATTGAAGGGGCTAATGAGTCAGTGACGGTGGCATTCCATACAAGCATGTGATCCATATCGAAAGGCGTTAGTGTCAGGCCGTCTGGTCGTTTTCCATCATTCCTGCAGATACCAGGAGGCTCTATAATGCAAGGAAAGCCAGCATCCCTTATGTCTGGGCTAAATGTTCCGTTAAGTACTGCGTGTCGGACCCGATGATCTGAGCCTGATATATATATATATATATATATACATATATATATGATTAGCCTGACTCATTAGCCCCTTCAATGGTCACTGCTGACGCGACCCGGGCTGGTCATGCTTCGGTTCTCGCGGAGGCAGGCAAGGTTAGAAAGTATCAGAATATCGGGTACTCGTGCGGGTTTTACCCACTTGCCTTCGAGGCATTTGGCAGACCGGCTCCGTTCACTCGCAGTTTTCTACAGAAGGTCGGAAAGAGGCTGATTCTAGCCAGCGGAGATAAACGAGCGAGTAATTTTCTCAGACAGCGCCTATCGCTGGATGTGCAACGGGGCAATGCGGCCTTGGTTCGGGGCACCCTCCAGAAATGGCTGGTTCCTACACTAGACCTCCGTAATGATGCAGACGTTTGCAGGGACCAACATGTTATGTTCCGACCGTGAATGATTGCATATATATATATATATATATATATATATATATATATATATGAGTATGAACTTTGACGTATTTGCTCGCCAGAGCTCATCGTCGAAGCGAAGTGGAATCCAAAGACAACAATGACTTCAATGGACTCGGGTTACTACCCGATTCTTCTGCATGGCTCATTTGTCTATCCGCCCGAGCCAATGTTTTCGGCTGGCATGACTAAGGATACGTTCTACTACTATACCATAACTCAGCAAATGTGGATTCGTCTCAAGAAGCCCTACCACACGCGTTGCTGGAACTATCGTGAAATCTACGGCATGAGCGAAAAGGACGTCTTCCAGGGCTGGATGTCTCAACAGGTAGGTACTAATGAATCGGGTAAAATGGGTTATTGTTTACCTGTTGATGATCTTGTTTAGCATTATCGCACAATAGCAAACCGACATACTACAGGCCAACCGTGTTATAGGGTCTATTTTTAAACATTGCGTCAAAATGTTGATTGTCTGTGCGAGTGCCGTGTCCCGTGTGACGTAAATATAACCAGACTAAATGATTCGGATAGGATGCTTATGACCGTAGTACCACGAGGATTCCAGTTTTAGATACTGTGTCGTAACGTCAGATTCACACTGTGTGGTTGCGTAAACCCCCCTAGCGGCTCTTTTTGTTTGTTGCAGAGCTGTGAACAGAAGTGTCGCATGGCGCAAGAGTTGCGAAAGTGTGGCTTGCGTCCGCACGGTGAATGAGTTCAGTCACTTCGCCGAAGGAGACCTCTGCGACGTGCTAGTGGACGGTTCGTAGCGTTAGTCCCTAGTCAGTGATTTGTTTCGCTAACTTTTAACCGACCTAACTCGAATTCCAGGTTACAGCAGCCCAGCTGTGTCCCGTGTAAAACATAGGTCAGTCGACAGGGTGTGTTTTAATTGATAGTAGATAAAACATGTTGTCTGAAAGACATCCAACGTTGGCTAGCGGAAGAAGATTGTTCGTCGTATTGAATTAAATAAAAACACACGCCGCAAAAATCGAGGTTCTGTGATATCAAATTGTCAAAGCTTTTACGTTCATTATACTCAAAATGTGTCGTAACGCTCAAAAAGAAACATTCAAGAAAATACGCCTTCATTCAAATATGGTTCTCAGAACTAGGTGACCACATATATGCCGTGCCATAGCTTTTCACTCGATTTACCATCGGTCAATCAACCGAAATATTCCTAAGGTGGCTTCTCAGCTTATACCGCAGCGTCGTTATGTGCTGGCGTTCCATCGTGCTAAAGGTACAGTCTTACTTTCTGGAACATTTATTCTTTCTGGCAGTTTTCCCTGGTTGCCCCTATTTAACCTTTCGCGGAAATTCATGAGAAGTGTTCTACTGATGTGCCTAACAAGTTGTCAATCCGTCATGCGGCCTAGTCATATGCGGGTTCTCTTTGCCTTACCAGTAAAAATTGTGAGCGGTTAATATGTGTCTTGATCTGTAAAGAGCACACACCATGGATTAATTTCTTACTGCAAAAACTAATGACAACATTCGACGCACGTCTAATAATTAGCAGGCCGCAAAGCTTTGACCCGTTGAAACAGGTATGAATGTAGTTCGTCGTCGGTTTCCGCAGAAGAAATAAATTCAGGCTGAATTGCCTTTACGTGTGCTCATGTGTGTCACAGACAAAGCTTCGCTTGCAAAGCGCATAATTCTTGCGCACAATTCTTACTGGTGGGCAAACGAGAACCCACATATGAGCTGTTCGCATGCACGCCATAATCGCTTAACCGCGAATATTTGGGCTGGCATGATAAACTTCAAACGTATACGGTCCTCATGAACCCCCGAAAAAGTATACAGAACGCATAGTACGTATTTCTGATCAGTATCTTGCCAGAACTGTTGGCAGATGTGCTAGAAATCATTCGCTCGATAATGTATATAGTTTCAGTACAAGGGAGCATCAGCACAAAACGACGCTGCGCAACGGGCCGATGCTAACCCGAGTTATAAAGTACATGGCATACGTATGGTCGGCTAGTTCTGACCATTTTCCTTCTTTCCCTACATCGAACACCAGATATATCGATTTTCTATTCGCTTGACATGTATACCTAAATACACAAGATGCAGACCACAAACCTTCCGAAGGGAACCCCTGTGGAAATCGGAGGGTCTATGGGAATCCGGCATCGAGGGCGGGAAAAACGACTAAATATAATCATAGGTATGACTGTCTGTTTGCTATGTACTACACGCCTAGTCCATAGTTAGTCTGGCCCACGCAGTTGAGAAATTTGGAATGACTTAAATGCACCGCCTGCAAAAAAGCCCTATGAGTGATATATGAAACTCTGGGGTGTCCTCCATGGGAGTTCTTGCGTTAAAAATACGTAAAAATGTTAGTTCTGCCCTGCCGTCTGCAGATAGAGATGCCTGTCTTGAGGTCAAACAAATCTTAATCGGAATTCATCCGAACCTGCGCATTTTCCTGAATGTGTTCTTATGAGCATAATCACAGAACTTTAACGGGTATTAAACGTGAAAGCTCAAATATTAGGTATCTAGAGATTTTCTACTTTAACTTACTAGACATAACTATTTTTCTTCCGCAAGATAACGTCTATAACGCAATTCCTTTGCCGAGCATGTCGGTACGTGCAGTTTCTCGATCGAATAACGCATTATCTTTGTTTTTGTTCTTTGTTTTTTGTTTTTTTTTCCTACATTGTGCGATGCCCGGCCAGCCATACGGTACAACAACCAATAATGATTGCATTGTCACTCCTAACAGCATATTACTTATTTGATTTTAATACAATAAGCCGTGCACAGGTTGCTCAATCCTTGAGCACTTTTTCACAATTATCGGGCACCATTACATTAATGCACGCTTCAATGTTGGTCTTTAGTTCGCTGCTGGTCGATCGAACTGAATTCTAACGCCGTAAAATCGCAAGATGTTGAGGGCTAGTGAATGTTTCCGTTACCCGAGATCTTGTCCGGGACACTTCATCCTCAAAACCTTAATTGTTTCGTCTGCTGTGCTGTTTGTGGCACCATCTTGTTGGAACTATAGTCGCTAGACTTCATTAAAAAAATCTAGTAGATCATAAACTGTCGGTAAAAAAACTGTAAAAATAGTAAAACCGAACTACGGTGCTCAACCTGGTTCCCTGTGTAGCATATGCCCTATTTTGCTGCCCTGTGATGTCGCGAACGAAACACGGCATCGCGTAAATTATATGCCTGTGTGAATCGTATATGTGCCGGTATATCCAAGTTTCGTCCTGAACAGCGCTTAGTTGCGTCAAATGCGATACGACGTATCTAGACGACCAAAACATGTTGACCAAGCTAATTTGTTATTCTGATCACACGAATAGTGTACCACAGTTGTTTGTTAGCGCTGTTAGTGCTGGTGCGACATGTTCCAGTCATAATCATGCTCGGCAGCTGCCGAGACGGCAACAGTCCAGTCGGGGTCACCGCGCGAACACTTATATACCGTAATCCATTAGAGATAAGGTTAAGGCATGCTAACCACACTAGCGAGTCAAGCCCGGTGGCGTGGTGCATTTTTATACGCCCTGCGACCGGAGGAGACATATAAGTGCACGGGTTTGATCCCCGTCGTCGCCACACTAGCAAGGTCTAGACTACGACCGATACATTTATCATGATAATATACTACCCCGCACTCAATCAATTATTATCCGATGAGACTTCTACGGCACCACACTAATCAACATGTTGTTGGGCACTCTCTACATCATAGCATATCATATTGTATCACCATGTTCCTTTCAGATAAGTGCAACGCGATGATGACGGCCAATAACTCGCTCTTCTACCAAGTCTGCACTGGAACCTGCAATCCAGAATGCAGGTATGCAAGCGCCCAATTATAGGAGCTCTATAAAAGACGTTTTGCTTTATCAGTCGTGCCCGTCGCGGCATTCCTGGTGGCTTAATAGACAGCATAGTTGCACAATGCAAACGATTTAGCGTTCACCAACGGCAATTTACGATTTTAGTATCTATTTTACCCAAATCTGTAATGTATACGTTTTTCTATATATATATATATATATATATATATATATATATATATATATATATATATAAGATGTATTATATTGAGAGTAAAGAAATCTTTACGGAAATACAGCGCTGAGAGCGGGTTCTGGGCACCTTGTGACAATGCTATGAGGGGCGTCTTAGGGCTTTATAACATGTTAACGGGGGCAAAAGTTTTAGGCCTTACTTCAAATAACTTTACAATGACAAACTGTGCGCATGTCTAAAGGGAGCTTACACGTCATTCTAAATATCATAGCTGCATAGGGTCACATAACTATGGACATGGCGTAGCACATAGCAAACAGACAGTCACGGGGCGTCGAGCCCGGTGGCGTGGTGGCATGCGTCTGCGCCTCGCGACCGGAGGCGACGTATAGGGGCGCGGGTTCGAGCCCCACCGTTGCACATTTGTATTTATGAGGGTCCGACTATGAAGCAATGCGAAAAGCAGGTCCCATGGACGTTAAATATTGGCTGAAAGTCGGCCCCGAAAGGATTTAGACAGTCACGGGGCAAAATATTACGATGATTCACCAGAGCAGCTACGCTTCGTACGACTTCCTTACGAATATGATCTGCAGGTGCTTTAAACGAATAACTGTAACTCAAAACACGTTTAAAATGTTGTCTTCTTGATCATACCGAGAGTACGGTTTCTACATTGAAATTCCTCACTGTTAATACTTGGGACACCTCCAGACGGTATGAAGTGAATAGTACTGGTTTTAAACCAATTTGTGGACAAGCCATTGGCTCTAAACCAATTTAGCAGTCGTTTAAGGCCTTTCTTATTCATCCTATCTACATCTTGGAGGGAATCGCCGAAATCAAGTTTTCCTCCTCTATTGCGTTCGTTTGTTTGCCAGTACGACGAGGTATGACGTCCGTCTAAGCGGGATGCAAACGTACGAGAAGCAGTCAGCGGCAGCAAAGGACACGATCAAATACATGCGCTGTGGATTCAGCCTGTCATTCAGCTCAGCAACTGTCGAGATCTTTCAACTGGAACCAGCCATGAATGTAAGACGAACGTACGAGCGCACTAGCTTAATTGTCAAGTGATGCGACGTAAACGTGGTCATGTTACGCTAGGCAATGATGTAATTCTTAATATTGTTATAGTGTGGTCAGTCGTTGTAATTCTTCTGGCTGTGTTGTTGCAGACGGAGACTTTGTTCGGCGTGTTGGCGGGCTTTATCGGTGTATGGTTGGGAATCTCTTTCGCTGATATCTCGGCGTACGCCGTGACTCTGGTGCCACAGGAACTCAATCGTTATCTTGAGTGAGATAGATATCATCACTATTAATAAGGCGTCCTGGGCAACGCAAATACTAGCTGTGTGGTCGTAAATGCAGGTTAATGAATGAAATGTCATAATAAAAGACCCCGTATAGAACATGCTATCCTCATGACTTAGCTTGGCTTAGTTGTCCCGTGACGTTCGGAGGACTTAAAGACGACGCTCATAGTATTGCAGGTCGGAATGCGTTTGTCGAAGAATTCTGGGGACGATTTAAAAATGTTCGAACGTTCGCTTGGGTCAGTTCTCTCTATCCTCTTCATCTGAATTGCATCAATGAACATAAGACCTTGACTGACCTTGACCAGATCTACTGCTATCTATAAAGTAAGCTAGTGTCACTTTGGTTACCTATGTTTTTAGCTTGCCTCATAAACAATAACTGAATACGAATAATTGAATATGATACTCATTTATTTACTCAATCACTCATTTATGTAAAGATTCAGTTATTTATTTCCTAGTCTAGACCTGTAACGCGTTCCTGCTCAATCATACAAATGTAACTTGTCTCTCACAAAGATCTTCAACGTATAGAAAAGCATAATCATTGTATTAAACGTTTGTACTATCAGTAATTCTAGGTAAGTTGTCTATGGTAAGCATTCGGTATCCTGATGGCTAAATAATGTTCGCATATGTTGATATCCGACTGCACGCAAACCTGTTTTCTACGTGCATACGTCTACGTATTTATCCTTATCTTTAAACTTGCAGACGAGATACATGATACTGCTTTTGTGGGCAAGCTTTAGTTTGGTGCACGGGTGCGGCTGAAACCTCTAGTCGTGACCTCTTGGACTAGATAACTATTCATTTTAGTAGACGGCAGAATCTCCACCTGTCTCTTAAATATTATATTATTATAAATTATGATTAATAAAATTAACAACGGGACCACTGCAAAACAAGTGCGAAACTACTTGATAAATGCTAGACGACACACGCAAAATATGCTACCCCTTCCGCATACCACATGCCCCCAGCAATGTAAGTGCCTACTACATTTAACTCGTCCTAACAGGGTAAATGTCACAGACAAGCCGAAAGCAGTACAGCATGCCATCAGGGGATGCACGCACGTAGGCATCTCGTGAATGTGCGTAAATGTAAATCAAATGACTTGGTCATAAACGAAACATAATGACTAGATAAACAAATGCTTATTGTGTACCGAACATGACACGACATGGGTACGTTTATATGTATATAGAGCTCGAGAGAAAACCAGATAATGGTCTTACAACGTTTCGACTTCTTTAAAATGTATATCTCCCTAGAAAAGGTCATAAACAACCAGTAGTTGATAAATCTCCCCATTCGGATAATACTCGAAAATACGAATTCCGGTAGCTGTGAGTAACAATATAATCGCATAGATCATTCTAGATCAATTGGTAAGTACGGTTTTTACCGATCCGTTTGGTGCTGAACCTGCTCAAAAGACGCTAAACTTAGAGAAGTAGGGCGCATCGCGTATATTTTTAGGGTATATTTGTGGTAACAGTGTAATCCTTTCGAGCACTTATACGGCCCGATGGGCATAGCAAATTAATGAGTGAATATAATATATATTAGGATAACTTGTTTAAATGCAATTTACTAACTAAATAGCGCGAAAGATATATCACTGCTCGTCAAAGCAAAACCGAAAAAAATAGGTCAGGCAATACTGACATTTGTGGGAATTGTATGTTATCGGCAGACATTTAGACATTCTGACTAATTTGAACGTTTTAACTATAAAAATATTACATTAGTATTTATAATTGTCCTTGGTGCTACAACTAAATCACACAAGACCTGAACTAAATATGCAGCACTGATCTAGTTTGAACTAAGTGACCTTGGGTTGACTTATGAACGTAAAGTTCCAAGTTCGTCGCGACGAAACAAAATCGCGACAGTATCACCCACGGTAATCAAATTAGAATAAGGTATTTTCAGGAGGCTGTTGAAAGATATCAGCCAGATCCGGGCGCTCGAAGATTACGACATTCTCCCTGAAATTGAAGACACAAATACAAATCAAACACGCATATATATATATATATATATATATATATATATAATATATATATATATATCAAAATAATATTATCACATGAAATGAAGCCTAGTGCAATTAAATATTCTCGAGACATTAGCTCAACTGCAAATGTAAAGCCATCCTATAATTTAGCAAAATATGCTACATGTAGAGCAAACTTCTTTAGAGACTCTAGGCTGCCTAAAAACAAATATGTATACTGCCTATAGGGACAAACAGATACCTGATCCTTAAGTAACAACTACACCACTGGACAGCGTAAGCCTGTATTCCAAAATCAGTCATTTTGCATAGCAATATTTTTAAGTCAGACTATGTTAAGTGAAAAGGTATTAACCAATGTGTGAGCGGAGCACCATGCAGCGTTAGTTTCAACTATTGGGTTGCAGGTTAAACGATCAGATGCAAGCGGGTCCAAAAAATACTACACGTCAAACACAAGCCCATGTAATGGTCTAATGTCTTATCAAAACTATAGTCATATAGGTCGTGGTCCACCGACTTCCCCGAAGTAGTAGACACCCTAACCGAGGACTACAAAATCTCGAAAAATTTCCGCAAAGACATCTGATTATAGCTCGTCCGAAGGGTCGTATATGGAATATGATTATTTAAGATTTTCACGCTTCAAGCTGTTTAGCAAGGCAACAAACTGTTCAGGCAACGGCTTCAGCTTGTTTAGATTGAGTGCACCGGAACCCGTGTTAAGGTTTTACTCCACTGGGGTAAAGCTGTATGGTCCTCAATGTACATTGCTACCAATGCGGATCAAAGTTCGAAAAATCGGTTTTCATGATTTTCAATTTAGATAAGCTACAGTAGCCCGTTACAACCATAATCGGTCACAACGGCCCACCCGAAAGAAAACAATACAAATAATGCAAAAGCCGTAGTCTTTCATTGTCGGGCTTCATGACGGGAAAGCTTTATCAACGCGTATTGACATAACGGAAAAAAGGAGCCCATACTGCTGACCTCAGTGTTAGACTCGATCGCCACTCTGTGCCGTTTTACTGCATGCTTAGAGGCAATCAATGTACAATAAAAGGTTACTCGAACTTTTTCAAGTTATTTATTGAAGCTCAGTCATCGATAGATATTTTACATGCGTACACACATGTAAAAGCGTGAAATGACGTTCTGTTCATTATTAGGTTCTTTTTGGCAACCTTAAGGTGGTGCCGTTAAACTCTCCTATCAACTACTGAGACCGATCTCAGACCCCTGGTCAATCCTCAAAAACAGCGCATCATTCAAGATCAAGTTCTTAAGTATCCTATCAGCAGAAACCAGGAGCGCGATGTACATGCATCGCACAACTTGACCGAGACAGAAAAATAAGCAAGCTTGGTGCGTGTTAAAAAAGTCAAGTTTTTCGCCGTCGAACGTTTCATATAGAACTTTGCGTGTGCCCATTTATCAGGCTACATTCAAACAAAAGATACATATTAATATACAACATATTGGGAGGAAAGGCAAAACTGTGTGAAATGTCTTATATGTAAAGATAGTTAGAACAATCTGAGATATAATACGTTAGTATTGAGGAGAAACAGTATTAGAATACTTGACTAAAAATCGTGCCAAACATTCACCTCGGTACATTACATCATCGTTGACATTTTATTATGCGCAAATGAGGATATATTTAAGGCACGGATCCCCAGACTCGCGGTGAAAGAGCCAATAATATGCGGTGCCTGATATATATATATATATATATATATATATATATATGATTCGTTTGCTCACTGGGTTGCTGCTCGTCTAAAATGTTTGGGTCGTACCTGTGTAACAAATCGTCTTGCAACGGATGCAGTTGCTGTAAGTCGAAGTTACGATTTACTGGCTCACGTGAGCCAAGCACGGCCTTGTAAAGCATACGAGCCTCATAAGCCGACAATTCCGAGGATCCGATCGGATCCGGCTGTAATCATTCAACAAACAAAAGCAATATATTGTGCAAATTATATATATATATATATATATATATATATATAATATATATATATATAAATATATATATATATATATGTTTTATCAGAACAAAGTTAACACTGGTCAACCTAAGGCCAATGCGTGTATTACCAATCCACGATAGGTGATCAATAATCCATAGTGACTAAATATTCGTTCAGTACAGTTTTGTTGTTTAAGCATTAAAAGTTTTTTCCATAAATATTACTTTATTTCGTTGAAAGAGGCCGGACTAGTTTATTATTATATGTTCTATATACGACGTTTTCCAATTCTGTTTATTTCACTCAAATATATATATATATATATATATATATATATATATATATATATATATATATAAAGTGTGGGCAAGAGAGCGCTGATGGTAGTATAGGTATATATATATATATACTACCATCGCGGCGCTATTGGTCGTGATATGCAAACCTCAGTTTTCGAAGTGGCACACATGTTTCGAGGTCCAGTGGGATTTTGATGCGGTTGGGATTCCGGCCGTCCACGTGACCACATCGGCAAGCTAGGCATTGACCCAATGGGAGCCGGTCTGCAGTGAGAATTGCTTGATATGTGCACTGGCTTTGGTGTTTTGTTAAGGAATGATTCTGCCCCGATCCAGGGCCTTTGCCAATACAGCATCGGTCCCGACGGCGCTGGTTGACTACTAAACGTTGCAGTAACTCCCGTGTTGGGCACGCGAGTATACGTCGGAGTTTGTTGCTGCTGCTGCTGCTGCTCGTGAATAAAAAATTGTCCGTGCCCATCCAAACGCGTATCTCCTAAAGACCATCGACTGAAAAATAAAAAAAAAATGTTTGGTTACAATACCAAGTCAAGTAAATCCAAATTCAGAGCATGCCGCTCTAGGAGCGTTTCCGCAGTGCCCAATAGATAGATAAAGTTAATGCCAATGTGGACAATACCGGCCATGAGGTACAGGTGACCTAATAAAATATATATTGTATGACACTTTATTATTATTATTATTATTATTATTATTATTATATATTTAACATGTACATGATGATAATAATAAACCCCTGTTTCCCAAAAAAAATTGTTATTATTATGGTGGTAGTTAATCACTTCCGCACGCGGCTACACCTCGTTTGCATAAAGGTTCCAGCAGCTTCGACTCACCGCTGAACTGGTTGAACAACGGAGGAACCCTGCGTTGCAGAGCTAAGCATGCGCGGAAATGCTGGCGGCATTAGCAAGTGCTGCTGCTGTTGTTGTTGTTGTTGTTGCTGCTGCTGATGATAATGTCGATGTTGATGTTGTTGTTGTTGCTGTTGCTGCTGCGACTCTTGGTGTTGTTGCTGTTCTAATTGTTGCTTTTGTTGTGGGTGCTCTTGTAATAGTAGATGTTGCTGTTGCCGTTGCGTCTGTTGTATTTGCTGATGAAAATGCGCCGGATCGTTTTGTAGTGAACGGTAGGACGTGGGCACGCGGAAGTTGAATGGCCGCGCGGACTTTAGTCGACCTTTGGCACTGACGCCCTCGTTCACACCATTTTTGCAGAGGGCAACTTCGGCAGTACTCAAAGTTGTGACACGATCGAAAACAGCCTCGAGAGTTGCGTCTAACTCGCGGTTGGTCGCGCCAGCACTGCCGGAAGTCCCACGACCCAATATTGCCCGAGCGCCTCCGACGCCGCCGCTGCTGCTGCTCGCAGACGCCGCTGTAAAGCGTAAGAGCAAGAAGTCCAGTGTGACTATATGGTGCACAACTACGTAAGAAGCAGAGCATAGGCACAGACAATAATCCTTGTAAAGTACGTTAGAAATACTTGATATATTCTTTCGTAAAACTGCGTCGTCAGCAATGGCGGAAATTGTATATACATATATAAATATATATATATATATATATATATATATATATATATATACCGAGCAAGGTGGCTTAGTGGCAAAGCCTTTGCCTTGCACTCGGGAGGACTGGGTTCGAACCCCAGACCGGCCACTCTTAAATTGGTTTGCATGGTTTCCAATTTAAACAAGGTAAATGCCGGAGTGGAGTAAACTTAGCCATGACATGAAACATCCGTACACGGGCAATTGCCTTACGAGAAATATTAAAAAAAAAATATATATATATATATATATATATAAAAAGTCCCTTCAAGCCACTAGCATCGGCAATTTGTTCGTGCTCCAACGTCCAAATGCGTCACCGCTGTCATCGTCAGCCCCACTGTCGGTTCTATAGTTGAGAATGCCGTCCGCGATAGTGAGGATAACCAGATCGAGATCTGACAGCTACGGAGATGCGTTATTTATTGCCTCTGGAAAGTTTTTGCAAAAGGCTAGAAGACTTCCAGACGATCCAGAAGATCCAGAAGCTCCTGAATTAATTAAATAATTAGGTACACTCACAAATTTCGCTATGCAGTCAAGTGAGTACGACCCGTCCTCAGCTATAGTGCTTTCTACGACAATTCATTTCGTGCGAAACGCTTGCTACCCAGCAAGTTTACCCGAAACTGTTTCTCCGAGCATCTTACATAGTCATCTACACCAAGCACAATGCAAAGCACAGCGCTTCTACCCCTCGCATTCAGCTTGAACACTCCAGCGCACTTGATAATCAGCAAACCCTTCAAGTTTTTTTCGTGCTTACATTTTCCTTTTACTGTATTATAATTTTTCTTCGCTGTTTTGGTGTCAGCGTCACTACGATGATCACTGTTGGAGAGCTTTTTCAAGGAAACCTAAACCTTAAGTTTAGTTTGGAACAGTAGGTTTGTCAGCTGCAGCAGAAATGCGTCCGCTGACTTCACTATGTCACGGGTGATCGAGAAGCACATTCGGGACACATCCCGAGTCTGACCTTACTGCAGGTGAGTTCCCTTTTATTCGCACTCTAAAAGTCGGAGACGTATCGCATCGTGCTAACTTGATAATAGTTTGTATTCCCGCGTTTCACTTTTGTTTCCTGTGCCTGGTTGGCAACATTCCTACCCGATTTTGAGCCACCAGCTTTGGCAAACCGGTGGTGTGTATCGACGGGGCCTGCATACCAGTGAGCTTAACATGTACGATTGTCCACGATTGTCGAAAACTCGTAGAATAAAGTTGCTGCCTCCTCCGAACGACTCATAAGGAAGAGTACAGAACGGAAGGGTAGAATACGGGTCGCCTCTACGCTTATCTCATCGCAGGAATAGTTTTTATTCTTGGGTCATCAAGTTATAATAGTCCGTCTAGCACTGACAAGAGGACAACGAACGCAACCCCGAGGCGACGCCGGCCCTTCGCTGGCCCCTACTCGTCTACAACGCGATTCCTAAGTCAGCCCATAACGCCTAAACACCGCCTCGTTTGCTTACGGTTGATGGCAGATCCTCTATCGAGATACGATGCCGTTGTGGTCGTTTGTGTCAGCAGCTGGCCGTGCTGTTGTTGATAATCGGTGTTACTGCAGATGCTGCCCGGAGACGCGGTGACGGCGGCGGGCGGCGCACTCGAGCGCCGCTGAATAACGTGTCCTGCTCGGGCGGGAAATTCCGAGTCGGCGGAGATCAACTCCGGCGACACGGCGTGGCATCGCTCGCGTACTGCCGCGAAGTCTAGCGACATTCGCGCTGGAACCGCCCACCTGCCCGCAGCAACAGTATTAGCAGTGCTAGCAGTTGTACTGGTAGGCCATGAATCTGCAAGCAAGTACCGCAGACAATTTTTTTAAAATTATTATTATTATTATTACCATTACTATTATTATTATTACTAGGTAGCCAATCCGAACAAATATACGCATCTACACGCTGAAGTCACATGCTATCATTTACTGTTATTAAAAGCCCAGCAGATAAATTCGGGCATCTATTAAGACATCGAGTGAGTCAGGCCCCCGGACTCCTGCTGTCGTCGCTGCCTACCTGTACTGCGTCGGGGGTCCATACGGTTCTTGTGTACCGGCGTTGTCCTGTTCTGACTCGGACTTATCGCAGTGTTTTCCTGCTGATGAAATCTGCACTTATAACAGTCATTTCAATGCGTTAAGAGGAATCCAGTTGTACCGTTTACGGTATGTATTAACAATACGTGAAATGTATAATACATGTGTACAAATACTATATAAAATGCATAATAACGATTTTTTTTATAAAATAACTTTTTACCATTACACTATTCGATAAACCCAAAGATACTTACTACTCATATAGGCAACAATTTTAGAAGCCAACCTATGCCTGAGATATTCAGAATTTCCACGGAAACTTAACTACATAAAATACTGATATTTAAAAAAATATATATTTTGCTGAGACCGAGTCGTCTCTGATGTTAAAAAACTGTAATATCCGTGTGAATACCCAAGTACCATAATCCCGCTCTTCCGCCCATGAAGGTAACTTAGTAGCAACCCCATGATCTTGCATTAATTACGGCCAATTATTGGATCTTCCAATAACGAGGCGATATTATTATTAGCGAGAATTGACCTCGATTACTACTTACAAACAAAATAAACAAATAGGGACGTTGGCGTGTGCTGTGTCGTTGCTTGTTTTACTTGGAATTGTATTTAAGCGATATATACTGGGCAGAAATTCGCTCTGCGTTAAAATATAGCTAACTATCAGTTGCCTCTTGCCCAAAAGGCATGTCTGCCAGCTGTGAGTCCTAGCACACAACGAAACCGTTTAATCGCAGCATAAACACAGCTGTTATTAAACAACCTTTGCATTCTGTAAAACCTTCGATATATATATATATATATATATAGATATATATATATATATATAATATATAAATATATATATATATATATATATATATATATATATATATATAATATATATATAATATATATATATATATATATATATATATATAATATCATTTCAGAGTCCATACTACTTCTCGTTTCTTCTTGAGATTAGGCAGTCTCATCACTACAATCATACACTTGCATGTTTATATATAAATACACATCGACACACACACGCTTATACAGGCGATTGGCCACAGTCACCGCTTATGTCTAGTCATCTGCGTCGGGCTAATCTGAAGGCTCTGCAGGTCGAAATTGAAGTTTGATGAGGTTACGCAGCACATGCATTGTCACATCGCACCGTATAGAGACGTGAAAATAGACTGTAGATCCAATTGAATAATATTTGGTCAGTCAACGAAAGGTTATTGCTATTGCGAGCGGACGCTGATTGGTTGGGCAAAAATTTGTCTATGGCTGTAAAGCCCTGCCTTCTGTCCAGAACCTCGAAGAAAAGGAAACACGAAATGTAATGCATTGGTGATCAACGGAGTTATAAAAGTTAATTTGATCTGCATTCTGCACTTGTTGGGGCTTTGTACTAGTGTCCACATTTAGTAGTTCACATGCGAATGCCACGCGGAAAAACTACAGCAGTTTACAGATATTTCTTAATAAAAACAGAGCGCCTAGCGCTGTAATCTTAGGCAGTATGTTGCATGAGCATGCCGTGCGTGCAACGGACAGAAGATTCTCTAGCGCGCTACTTAGGTAATTTTTACTTACCTACAGATGCTCTAGCATGCCGACAATTAGATACTCAGATGACGATCATACGCTATCTAGTCAAATAGTAACAGGTGTCAATACTCTCACGCCTGATGTAATCGTCTTCATTCCTTCACTTACTACAGAAGTCAACTGTAGATGTTTGTTCATACATGCTCTGCGAAATGTACCGCGTAGCCTTCGGATGATAACTGGTAGTTCTAACGACCAGTTATCATCCGAATCACGGTCGGATCCTTCCCGGTGTGTACGACTCCCGGGAGTTGCTAGTCCTAGGCAAGTAGTTTGAGGGGTCAGGTCATATAATATGTATAAAACACTGCTACCAAGGGTAACGATCAACTTGTACAACATTTTAAAGAGTTAAATGAGTGATTGTGCGACAATCTGCGGTACGCAACAGGGGATGATCGTTGACGGCCATCACGGAACCGTGTCTTGTGCTGCCGTACTTACAAGGTACCGCGTCGTGTACGAAATAGGCACCTCTGCGCCCAAACCCACTAACTAACTCAGATGCCCCCTGGCGTTTGCCAACTAATATCGAGTTTCTGCTGAAGCCCCAGGACATGTGCGTAGGAGGCGGTCTCACTCTTTTTCAGGACGATTGAGGTGGTAATCTTGTCTTCCTTACACCACCTCCTCCTCTTCTTCATGTCATACCGTCCTGGCCTTCGTCACCAGCCCCTTGCGCCCGTTCTTGCTAGTATGGGGGCTGCAAGGCATCGCACGCACACATGATTATTGAGTGGCAAGTGCTAAAAGAAGAGGACAATCTCAGCGGTCACCACTGTATCGAGTTCAGGCTGAGGGGAGCTGCCAACAGGGAGACGATACCACCTCAAGCCAGGCGACATGTGTGTGGATAAAGGGTAATGACGCATTAAAGGAAGCATATAAAAAGCTGCTTGAGAGCGAAGGCATCCCGGAAACAGCGGACGACTTATACAGCCTATTAAAGAGAGCGTGCCAAAAGGCACCCACCCGCAAGACGCAGCACATGAACGAGGCAGTGTTCTGGTAGTACGACGCTATTGAATCGTTGAATCGGAGAGAGTGCATATGCCGTAGACGTATTTACACCCGAGCGCCATCCAGCGAACCTACCAACTAAATATCAAGTACAAACAGGCGAAAGGCTGCTTGCGAAGAGAGATCAGCAAAAGCAAGGACGCTTGTTGGCGGGAGCTGATTGAGCAGGTTGACTCGGATCCATGCGGTAAGCCGTACAAGATCGTCAGGGGCAAGATTGGCGAAGCAAGGAGTGCGAATCTGGAGGAAGACGAGAAGCTTCGGGTAATTAACACTCGTTTCCCATAGCATCCCCGTTTTGATCGAACAGCTTTTGAGACGCTAGAGGATAGTGAAACGGAGGAGACTGGCGTCCCTGAGGTCACTCCATACGCCAATATTGCGCTAGCGGACACCCATAGATGGATGAGAGGTGCCTGCTTACGCTGTCCGGTGAAAACATTGAGCTAAAGAACCCGGCAAGATACCTGGGTATCTTTCTGGATCGGGGACTGCGGGGAACCCTTCATGCCAGGATAGCAGCCGAAACGGCGCAAACAAGCACTGCCCCAGAGATAGCCTACGGAGACTACTGATGTCCGTTCATGAGGCCATTATCCTTTTTGGCTCGCCAATTTAGATGTCGCCTACAATAAACACATACGCTACGATAAAGCTCTGGAAGAAAGTTCAGCGGATCGGCGCCCTTCGTATCATTCGGGGATATCGCAACAGTACGGCGGTCTCGCTTATGCTGGCAGAGACAGTGCCCTGGACCCTAAAGGCAGCCGAACGTCGGTGCCTGTGGAATGACCCACCGAAGGAACTCACAGAAGAGCGCGAGGTAACACTCGATCTGTGGCAGAAGGAGTGGGACAGTATCCCAGACGGACAACCAGAAGCGCCTGTAAGGAACCTTATTTCGAAGCTTCCGAGACCTCCCCGCCGCCTGTACGTGGTTACACTTCTGTGCCAAGGACCCCGCAGGCCGGAGGGTCATCTTAAGGAGTATACAGATATGTAGGTACTGCCGTGCAATTATGTAGTGTTTTAGTGGGTATTGCCTAAAGCCTACGGCTCGACTCTTGCCAAGCGCCGAGGCTTGCTGTATGGTGGCCGAGTCCCGCACTGTCTGTGTGAGCATGTTATGGGAAAGCCAATCCCTGTATGCTTTTGCTTAGTCATACGTAAATGCATTTTAAGCCCTAAACCCCCTCAAAAGTGTTTGCGGGTGTGCTCTTGCTGTGCCGATGCTAAGCCGTCTTTTAGTCAGTGTGTTCGGTAAGCTGTGACCTGCATGACCACATTTTTGCACAGAAGGATATTGTTTGTAGTCCAGTTTTACCTTTTAAGAATTTAAAGCATTCACTTTATCTTTATTCTCAGTTTTGAGCCCCTGAAACCTCTTTACGGCTCCTATCTCCCAAATGTCGCGGTGGTTATTACTCCAATGCTGGGCATAATCAAGTATGACAACTTTGATTGTAAGTTTTTGTTTTTAGCAAGCTTTGTTTTGGTTTGTGCGTCCTATACAAGGCATCTGCTTGCCTTCTGAAGATAGCTCAGAGGTTCCGGGACTTTAGAAATACGTTGTTTTCTATGCTTCGTTGCGAGTTCCGTCGTGGTTCTGCTGCGATGCTAGTAAAATGACTGCATTGTTCATTCAGGTGGCGCATCATGTTTGTTTGCCGAACCTTTCCCCTTCACGACAATGTGTAAAGATGGACACCTTTTGTACCAATAGTGAAGATGGGCAAGTCTAAAAAGGTGGGGTCTATATGATGCAAATTTGTTTTGCGTATGAATGCATGAGCGGGCTCTCGAAAACTTATTGTGTGCCTGCTTTCATTGCGGAACTGGCCGTTTCAAAGCATCCTCAAGGCAGTGCTCGCCACAACGAGTCTAAACTAAATACTTTCCAGCAACCACGGATAGATTCTTCCCGGTGTGTCCCCGGAGCTCCATTTTAGGCATATGGCCACCTTCCCCGCAAGTCACCTGAACGTTAATCCTTGTCAATTTTCACTGCCGGGTGAAAAATAAATCCCACCAAGCCTGTACATCTACGACTAAAGGCATCCTTTCTACGACCCAAAGAAGAGGGCTGTCGGATTACTGTTGGTTGGTTAGAGATTACTAGAATTATTCACTTCGTCTTTCGTTCAGACCATGGAGTTCGTAGCAGCAAGACCACCCGATACCCAACCAGATCCAATGAGCCAATAAAAAGCAACAAATCCATGCATAAACCCACTCTTTACCGCAGTGCCTTAACATATCAGGCCACTTCCGCATATTCGTAAAGCGTGTTGTGACAGTGGCCGTTCGGTGCCAGCGCAGCGCAGGGGGTTTGGTCTGCCACCTGCATGCAAAGATGCCTCCGGCGAACAATACAGGGACCGGGATCGCTAACGGGTTGTACGGTAAGGTGATCGACCTTCACGCAGAGCCTGCTCTAATACTTGACGCTTCCGTTTGACCACACCCGTATTCAGAATTAACTTGAAAATCGGACACCCATTAGGCGGCCTCCGCCAGTTGATTTTCTCGAACGATAAAAAAAAAAGTAAGCACGGAAAAGTCAGTTGCTAGTTTCGCACGACGACGTGGGCATAACGTTAATAGTTGACTCGAGTGCAGTGTGGTCGATTTCTGTGCATTTGATTTAAATAAATGATAGATAACTAATGATAGGTAGGTTATTTGTCGTCCTCATTTTTCGTACTCTTGTATACGACGTGGTCATTATGCTCTTACAATCGGCCACTGCTAAAGATTGCAGCATTCCGTCCCGCTTGGCACTCGCATTGTTGTCAAATTATAAAACTAGTGAAAAGTCATGGCGGATGCTTGTATTTATGATCTCGCTGCATGATGGCGTTCCATTGAACATATTGCCTGTAATAAAAATCTCCTCCCAAAGGGCTGTGATTGGTGCAGTGCTTAGCGCATTGCTAGGCGCACAATTGGCAAAATTGGAAGCGCCTGCCTGTTAGACCAACTATGTGCACAGTGCTTTATGGAGAAGCTTTATGGAAGTGGAATCACCGTGGTTTACTAGTGCTAAGTACAGCAAACCTATTCCTGTTCGTGAAATGAGGGCCCGTATCAAAGTGTTTCGAACTCTTAGAGGTAGAAGTAAGATGTTTTTTTACTGGTCAAATTCGCTGTTAGATGAACACCGCGTGAATGGTGCCCCTGACACCTCAAAAATAAGCTAAACATTTGTTTTCTGTTTCTGCATCGAAGGCCATCATTATTTCCAACTTGCACTAGAAGAGCCATGTTTTGTCGCAGAGTACTTACTTATAGATGATTTGTTGATAGCGGGCAAGCAATTGAATGCATGTTCAATAGCAGTCTAGTTTTGACAATTTAGGAGTTGTTTTTGTTAAAAATGTTAAGACTATATTGGGCCGCTCCATTATTCGCCTCCAGATTCCTCGATCCAGATATTTCGTGGAACGTGGCGGACGTGTTTAGAACGATTCGAAAAAGGAATTCCTACTACTACTAACTACTACTACTACTAACGGGGTCAAAAGTCCAGCAAGCCTATGTCGATGTCAAAGCCGAGAGACATTGTTGTACGTCGCGAGCGATTAACCCAAGCTTGGTACGATTTAATAATAGCCAATTAGTTAGTGCAATTATTTATATCTAGTTGTTTGCTATTCTCTCATTAGTCAATATCCTCTGTCCTTTATTGGAAATGGATGAACACATATGCGGTACATCGCGCCACACATGCCCATGCGAACGTCATATGCCACAGACTAATTTTGCCATATGCAATATTTCATACGTGAAAGGAATGTGCCACAGACAGATGCTGCTTCTGCTACTGCTGCTGTAAAACGACTGGATGCAATTAACATCACAAATATTAAACACATTATGAGCTACGTTGCTCGACATGCAATAAGATACGTGCGTACACGTATAATTACACGCAAACATATGCGCATATGCTTAATCAGATGACTCGTCGATCCCACTACAGGAGGATTGGTCATTGGTGACAGACATCAACGTCATCCTGACATTATACTTTCGTTTGAATATATATATATATATATAAATATATATATATATATATATATATATATATATATATATATATATATATATATATATATATATATATATATATATATATATATATATATATATATATATATATAGTCTGCGGAGATGCGCCATGTACCAGGCGCATCCAATAGAATGCACAGCACTCGAGCATAAATCGTTGCACTACTTTTCGCGTCGCCGGAAAAGTAGGGATGAAAAGGGACACTGAGGATAACCTTATTCATGAAGTGTAAATAATATTAAAACGTGTGAAAAAGAACACATATATATATATATATATATATATATATATATATATATATATATATATATATATATATATCTCACGCCAGTCTGTACTAAATTAATGTCATTAAATAGAGAAACAATCCATTCCACCACATAACTTCATTAGGCAGGTTCATTAATTCAACATCGAGATCGCAAACTATGCGATAACTACTTCTCAATATAAACTTTTTTAACATAATAGCGCTATTATTTCTAGAATACCTTCCAGGCTAAGGATATCTAATGTTGTTTCGATGAAGTGAAATAGTACACAGACTAAGAATTGAAGACACATATGTATATATACGATGGCGAAAGCCATCCTGCACAATATGCTTTGTATAGACGTGGCGATAATAGCAGGTCGTTCCAGCCCACAATCGCAGTACGAGAAAAATGTCCACGGACTCAATTCTCACCGCTGCATCTGCTACCCTTCGCTGTCTTGTTGCCAGACATTGGCTCAGTAACGGCATTTTAGGTATGCGGTGTTTAAGCCAAAGGGCTTCCACCATTGTAATACAGTCTAACAGAATATATAAGTGCCGGCTTCCAGTCTTGTAGGAAAGCCACAGTACCCACTGCATATACAGTGTAAAAGTGCACATTTCGAGAGAAATGCCGCTCCACACGCATCTGAGCCAATTTTTGGAGGGCTTTCAATTGAAAGAGACACACAGAGGTCAACTGGAAGTCTTCTGACTTTGCCCACCCCTGTCTGAACATCCGTAATCCGTATGGGCTATTTACGCTGTGGTCGACATTCATATTCACCCTATATCTTAGCCACATGTTCCCTTAAAAAACTCTAAACGGATGCTTCTCGTATCCTGTGTGCCATCATATCCTGATACAAACGGTAATAGATATTCATATGAAGGTTCTTTGCCCATTATACATAAGATAGAGTAGCATACACGAACTAAACCTAATTAAGAATAACGACCATTTAATTGTTGTACACATTTTTAATACTCGGTAAGCGCCGTCTGGCATTTGTACATTGGGAGTGTGTGTGTAGAGATGGTAGCTCGAGCGGCTAACGCGTCGTTCTAACGAGCAGAATAATATATCTCAACGATATCAGGAAAGTTCTATAACGTATCGGCAAACTATGCTTACTTATATTAATAATACGCCGATAACACGACGAAAACCATCGATAACGAACGCAGAGCTGTAGTTGTGCTTTAGTGACTTGGTAACACCACCAACAACAACAACAACACCACCATCAACAACAAGAGCAATAACAACCACAACAACAAGAGCAATAACAACAAGAGCAATAACAACAACAACAAGAGCAATAACAACCACAACAACAAACACAGCCACAACGAAACAGTAGGATGGAACTCCTCGACACGTACCTGACATAATTCGTATTCGTGGTTGATGCTGCTGCTGCTGTTGTTTTTGCGTGGTCCTGCGCCTTGTCCGCTATGGACATGCGCACGTGTTTGGGACAACGCGGCGATTATGAAGCGAGGAAGGGATATGGATTGTCTGGCTGAGTACGAAAAAAAAGCCCTCTTCCTGTTGGCTCGGTTCGCCGTAGGATTTTCTACCCGTTTCGTCTTGCTTCCACAGATGCGACTGTGGCCGCGCTCAAGGCACGCGCTGCTGGAACGACACAACGAGCGGTGCGACGAACGAATCCTCTTGATTTCGAAACAACTCGTCGGCAAAACGAGACAGCCAACGGGCGGGCGCAGATTTTGAATCGATTCCAAATAAGTTCGCGCTGATTGTCCGCTGTCGTTGAGAGAAGATTCGATTAAACAAAATAATATCAATCATCGTCATCATCAGCATCACCATTGTAGTAATAATACGTTAGTGAGATTGTTAAAGGTTAAGTTATTGCTGACATTTTTGCTCGTTTTAGCGTTAGGCAGTGTGCATACATATATGCTGGCTGGGCTGGAGTGTCTGCGCTGCTGTTTCGCGGCGAAATGTGTCCGAATGCTGCTCATCGAGTACTCATTACTTGTAGTGATACCATCAAACGGTCCGAATATTTGCCGCGTCGCCCAGTTCGAAGCTATCGCGGGCCCTTTCGTCTGAGCTGCCGGCGCAACTTGCTTACTTGCGGGCGAAAGTGACATCGTGTGCTGTATTGAACATGCGTGTATTGCAAATATTTGTCCAATGCACAGGCCAAGATGTGTGAATATTCATGAACATTGCTCAAATCATCTTATGTACGGGAATCAGTTAGAATACGTTCGACTAGTGCACTGTTTCGAAATTGTGCACTTCAAGTCAAACGGCACGTTTGATGCAGTTTGCTTGCATGCAGCTAGATGCGTTATCAAGGCGATTTTAAACGAGTCGAAATATTACAACTAATATGGCATTAGATGTGGACCGTGTTTTTGTGTGATACTCCACAGTCAGCCGTAAATGCCACGACAGCCTTGAGAACCCTCCGGCAGTGCTGCGTGTGTCTTGATCGCTATTGTCTCTATTCTGCTATCCGCCCATCTTGCCATATATATATATATATATAAACTTTTATGTCGCTAATTTTGATTCTACACATTTTTTATTAGATCATCAGATGTATTTAAGTAAATAATTGACTTTTCAGTGTTCTACAACTGCCATTGGAATGTAGAATTTCGAACGGGTCGAGGAGCTGAAAAGGTTCGCTTAGTGCTGGAAGATCTACAATCTTGCAAAGTTGCCAAAATGCCTTCTCAAAAACTGTGCTCGGCTGGAATCTTAGAAACTGCTAGCCCCATACGGCCATATGCCAGCACAGCATTAAACAACAAAATGACAACTCGAAATGATGCTTTACATTCTAATTGCACATCTGTGAATGTGTGTTGCAGTAACAACTGCCAACTAGAGTAGCGACATTGCCTCTACTCAGCACCTCAGTAACCCGTGTCTACCCTTAGGTTACCCAGCTACCGTGGGTAATTGGGAAGGCGGAAAGATCATACTGGCTCGATCGTTCTGCTTGGCTTCGCGCCTGCTGCCTCCGCGATGTATTATGACTCTCTTATGGAGAAATAATCAGAAAAAAACGACCATTTTAGCCCATGAAGCCCTAACCAAGCTGCATGCGGCTGTACAAATATCAAAGGCTCCGTTGTGAACATTTTCGCCTCAAGGATGAACCCTGCGAGGATGGATGTTCAAAAACAGCAACCGACGGGAAAATCACAGACCGTCCTGCTTTTTGTGAGAACCGTGTGAAACCCTATATCGTCGCTGCTGACGCCGCACTACATCGAAGATCCATCGACACTACTGGAGGGCGACCCTGTTGTCCGCCGCCAAGCTCGTGGCTTCTGATGACACTTGAGCAATAACGAAGGACAAGTCAATCAGGCCCATCGCTTGCTCTTCTGCTTTCCGTAGGATTGCGGCGACAACATGGAAGCTATTAGCGGGGTCATCGGCTACCACGAGTCAGACCGGCCGGAGCTGAGACCGCAACCCATACTGCTTGCTCCTTCATCCAGTAACGGCGTTTTCCGGCGGTCGTCGTTGTTAAACTTGAATTTGAAAACGGCTGCAACAACGTGAGAAGAGATCATCTGTACCATCACGTCGAGATTGCCTATAAGTCTCCCTCCCACCTGATGTTACAGGACGACGCAACCGTTGTGCAAGAACGGTCTTAAACTCTACTCCCGCTAGTAGCGTCACGCGAAGCAGACGCGACCTCGACCTACTTGGTGTTTGGATCTACCAAAATGGCTTACCACCGCGAATGGAGGAGTGGCTTATCAACCTCGCGAAGGATGGCGCTCTCGGGAGCGCAACGAGCGCTATTCTTGCACGGATCGTTTTTTTTTTATTTTCCCGTAAGGCAATTGCCCGTGTACGGATTTTCATGTCATGGCTAAGTTTATTCCACTCCGGCATTTACCTTGTCTCAATTGGAAACCATGCAAACCAATTTAAGAGTGGCCGGTCTGGGTCTCGAACCCAGTCCTCCCGAATGCAAGGCAAAGGCTTTGCCACTCACTAAGCCACCTTGCTCGGATCATCGTTTAGATGTTTGCAATTCTTGATCAAAGTACACCTATTGGCCATATTGAACTTAGAGAGGGAGATGCTGCCAGATTTTTATGTTATAAAACGGGTGCCTGACATTTTCGTGAACAATCAACTAAAAGCACCGCAAAAACAAGTAAAGTTTGGTAATCAGGTATCCTACTGAAGTACGAGGTTAGTCAGAACACGCTCTGTTTTGCCGAGTAGGAACCTGATCTTGCATCTTCAGCAGCCGCAATGCGATACACCATGATTTTCGAAAACTAAGAGGTATTTATTCTCACTTGAGGTCCGTACGACAAAAAAGCCTAAAACAGCCGAATTTTGAGGCGATTCTATTCATCGGGAAAAATAAATGCGTCCCTTTAAAGCTTACGCTGTCCGGCAAAAACATTGAGGAAGGAGCTAAAGGACACGGCCAGATACCTGAGTATGCATCTGGACCGGGGACTGCGGGGAACCCCTAACGGCCGCGAAGTCGCAAAGGGCGTCTAATAACATTGCCCGTCTCTTGCCGCACTGCCCCAGAGAGAGCCAACGGATACTACTGATGTCCGTGTCCGAGTCCATCATCCTTTAGTAATCTTATATAAAACAAAAAGTCTACATTCATTTTATGTTGTTTGAATGTGTTGCATATGCACATAAGGGAGCCGATACCCAAAAAACGAGCCGGATGGCGGTAAATGTCAACCCGTGGTAGACAGAAACCTAGAATAGGCAGACGCTGACAGTATGACCGCGGCGCGAGAAAGTACGAGGCGAAACAACCAAGCAATGGATGAGTTACTTACTAGTTACGTTATGTGGTAGATAACTGGCGTTTCTGCCGAGCACGGCTGCCTTTGTATCCAATTAGAGCATAGCAATAACGGCCACACTTCCCATATATTCTGCACTCCGGAGTAGATGATTTTTCATTCTGAGTTGCACAAACTTGCAGCAAGGTTTTTGGCGACTATCTGCAGACTGTACATACTAGCAGCCCGGGGAATAAATGAAAAGCACACTTTTCACAAGAGTAATGCACTAGGCTTGGGTCGTCTTGGACTTGTATAATGAGTTGGTACTAACGGGAAATGCAAGATAAAGCATATCAGAATATTCTAGGTGAGTACTTCGAAATGGTGACGAGCCTCAGAGTGACT
Organism: Dermanyssus gallinae; assembly: GCA_003439945.1. NCBI lineage: Eukaryota > Metazoa > Arthropoda > Arachnida > Mesostigmata > Dermanyssidae > Dermanyssus > Dermanyssus gallinae. The sequence continues at coordinate 75,694 of QVRM01003374.1, forward strand.
AGGCAAGACTTCTTCGCGAGACAGCAGAGCCAAGAGTGGTTGGCCTGGTTGAGTCAGCAATTTAGTATGTACAGTAATTGCTTTTAACGACGGCGCAAAGCGGTTGTATGAGCCTAGCGTAGAGGACGCAGTAAGGCTGCTTGCAAACGCAGCGATGCCTCAGATCATAGGATTGCTTGCAGTGTCAAGGTGACGCGCATTCACGCAGCCGTAGGCGGTAGTGGGCGAGCGCATATAAGACACCGCGGGAAGAAGATTCACAAACCAAGAAGCCAGCTGTTGTGGAAAAGAACGAGATTTAGCCAAGCGTCTACGCGGAGAGGTCAATGAAGGGCACCACTCAAAATACTGCGGAAGAGAAACTAAATAATAATAGCACGAATTCATGGAACTGAGGTGGGGGGCACAATACAGACACCTTCATGAAGTATCACGTGCGTTCAGTGGAAGAAGTTGTACAATAGGTTCGCTCGAACGTCAATGCAGTTAAGGAGGCATCGGCTGCCGCAATGGCGCGAGCAGAGTCGGCATCGGCCGGGCATACGTTAAAGGACGAGTACGACCGTCGGTCTGTTGTGTTGTTTAATGGGATTCCCGCGAAAGCTAAAGAGACGGACGTGCGACCCCCGAGAGGAAAAAGCATGCAGAAATTTATCGAAACTCGAGTTGCCCTGTGCGATACAAAAAGCAGGGCAAACTACAAACGGCTAGACGATAGACAGCAGGTTAAAACAATGCGGTACGCGTATGGGTGGTCGTCGTTCCAGAAGATAATGTCGGAGCCAGCGGATCGAGAATTCTTTATGATTTCGGATATGTTTGATCCAATAGCATACAGTTATGATGAGGTAGAGTCACGATTAACCATAGCCACGTTCGGCTACCACAAAGCAATAGGTAGAAAAATAAGCAATAGATGAAAAATAGGCTGGTGAACCACAAGCACAATGTCAAATGGGCAGGTACATTCAAAAAAGCAATACTGAGTATAGCAGGCCAAAAAAGGGGTTAACGGCGCTAACATTCATGCTATATATTCATATACTATAATCTAGTGGTATTGCGGCTAACGATTTATGCAATTTTCCTCAAGGTTCGTCGGTGAGGCGGAGGGGCTCTAGATAGAGTCATACACACATGCTTAGTGTGTTGGCTGGGTGTAGACTGCTATATGCCATTACCTCGTCTTTTCCTTTATGGCCACTTTTAACGTGCTCGAGCTTAGCTTATCTGGTCTTTCTCCAGCAGAGAAATTTCTCCAACGGTAGAGCAATGCTCAAACCGATCTAGCGATCAAAGATAAGTAAATGATTCTACCCAAAAATTCTACCTTACGCGTGGCAACGCCTCCGTTTTTTAGCACGAGTGCCATCGAACTCTGCCTAGATGTGAAACTTGACGAACGCGACATCGACGTCGCCCACCGCTGTCCCTCGTCTAATCAACGGAAAAACATCACCAACCGCTTCCAGCTACTGGTGCGGTTTGTTTATCGATGGAAAGAACTTGAAGGATTGTTTAAAGAGGATGCCGGGAAGTGAAGTCGTACCGGAGTCGGATCTCCTAGGCGGCTGCCACAGAAGCAGCAACAACATTTACGCCAACGACCACGTTACACCCGCCAACGCGAGCCTATACTATCGCCTCCTTCTACTCAAAGCCAACAAGAAAATCTCTGATGTCCGAATGTTATGTCCAGCAATCTTGTTTGGCGGGACGTGACAACAGACACCGACACTCTTGTCGACCGCAAATAGTCGTCACTATAATGTCATTATTATGTAAAATTCATATCTTTAATAAGCTAGTCAAACAATTCATGCCACAAAGCTTAGGATGATGAATTTGGCTCTTTTTACGGAATACACTGCAATATGAATGATGTCAAGTCTCGTATTCAAGACATCGAAACGACGCTACATTTGCTTCTTGGTCCCCCATCATTTATTGCTCTATTGGAAACTCGCATCTCACAACAGGAGGCAGGAGCTTTTCAGATTAATAATAATAACTCATTTATTGAGTGCCGTAACAAGCCGGGTGGAGTTGTGGCACTCTTTGTCAGAAATAATTATGTGATGTGCGAACAGAACGACCTCAAACTACTCCCTCCCGGCAAACTCTCGATGTGAGAGTATTTTTGTTGAGGTGCTTGGCGGTTCCGAATGTCAAAGCATGATTCTGGGAGCAATCCACAGAGCTTTAGATTTTCTGTATGCACTAGAAGAATAATTGTCAAGCGTGAAGTTCCAAGCGTACCTCTGCTAGGAAGTTATTGCCCTAGGCTCTCTATATTATTGAATAACATGCTTTGTTGCCGTTCTTATATTGGTAGTTAGATTCTTTGTTTCCACTCGAACTGTTGTGGAAACTCTATAGGATGTGAGAGGAACCAATAATACGCTTCTGATATGAAGTAGTGCACACCAGAGATCCTGCTTTTTACCGAGAAGCGAGCTCCGGTTATCCTTGCAGACACCTTTACTTCTGCCAATTCCAGCGGCAATTGCGTGTAGCTCTGTAAGCCTCGTCTTCCACTGCAATAATGAGTTCCCCACTTTTAGTGGGAATTCTAATTACCACAATGACCCTGTGACACAGCTTAAAAGAAAGCACAATTAGGTTTAATGTAATTTTTTGTCGTGTGCTATTACCCGAACCACGAGTTTTGTTTCTGACCGACCCACGTATTTTTGAGGTTCCGCCTGGCGCGTAGTTACCTGCATTGGAAGGTTATATAAGGGTTTAAGGGAGAGTGGCGACCGCTCAAGAGGCCGGTATTTCCTAGAGCAGCTATATTTTGACGGTCCAAGGAACGAACGACATAGCGATATTGGCCTCAATAGAAGAAGGAGAAATGGATCGGAGAAGGAGAAACCTTGATTGTGCTTATTTTTAAGCTGGGTTACAGGGCCACTGTGGAAAAATAGAACTCCCACTAGAAATTGTACACTCGTAAATGCAGTGGAAGGCGAGGCTTACAGAGGTACACGGCTATCGCTGCAAGAGTTGCTATCGGGGGAAAGTCCTAAGAATATTTAGAATCATTCTTGCTGCTAAACAGCCTGCGTATCAAGCTGGTGCTCAGGAAACGACGACAGAAACAGTACAGGCAGTGGTGGCCGCTCAGATGCTGATGATGACAACACTATATATATATATATATATAAGTGTTTCAATAAATGCGGAAATGTTAAATTTCAAATGAAATACCGTTTTTTAATACCAAATTGTTTATATGTTAATTCATAAAGTAGACATGCGGACCTTGGCAAATCTGACCTCAAACGGCCGTTTTGATCAAAGGCGTCCTGCTGTGGCCATTGTAGCACCTGCTAGAGTTACGCATTCTATTTTGCTCAATGTAGTCTAGACGGCACTCGTCTACGACAGATATCAAGCTATTGTTCTTCCTTTTTTTCAGGGTGGATATTTTTTAGGTATCTCCAAACAGATAATAGTCGCACTGGCCTATATCTGAAAAAATGGCGATATTCGACAATTTCCGAATAACTAGGCTTCGGTATTTTAGCCTTGCAGACTAAAATGCATTCGTACGGGCGGAAGCATCGTTGTGGTGAAACAGCACAGTCTTCTTCGGCACCCCCGGGCTATAGCGCTAGGATACTATAGCTGCCACACGTGCCAGTTTTTTTCTCTATTATTAGCCTGTGCGGTATCCATTGCACCCATCGACCCAGGCGTAATTTTTTCATACATAAATGTTGCTGCAGGATGATGTTCTGCACCATGGCTAATACCTATGAACGCCGCCGCTATTTTTCGCAGTTTTAATGTGCGGCTGTGTCAGCTGTCACATATTTTGTGGAACGTATAACCCAGTTTTCTCATCGAAGCTGCTACATTATCGCTGATGCATCACATTACCCCTTTGAAATGAGGCGATCCACTTGACAATGGTAGTGTTCGCTGGTGTATTAGATCCGTAAAGTATGTATCCTAGTTAGATTTGTTTTCCGTTGCAATTAAGTCTTCGAAGAAGAAGTGTTTAAGCACCACACAATACCTCTTTTGCATGTCCATGCAACTAGAGGGTCTAATATGTCACGCCTGCAAACGAGGCCTGCATCAAGCACAATTCGATCCAATCCACATGATATTTTTTTTTTCACTTCCAAACAAAAGCTATCTCCGGCGCTATAGTCGGCGTGAGTTTTTTTAAATCATGAACAGGCGTTTTGCTAACAAAATGTTTGATCCATCTGGTAATTGTGCGGATCATTACGCAGCTATTTTTGCATCGGTCCAATTCGCAATCTTCAGACTTTGTTAAGTTTCGTCTGTTTTAAGCGCCCGGGGGGCCTGTCTGGCTGCCAGTAGAGAGGCACGTCAGGCAGGCGTCCGCTTCTGGTCGCATTAGATCTTGATGCGACAAATGTTCTGGTAGATAAAAGCACATTTTTAGATTGTGCTGTGCGATTCGTTCACTCATTCCAAACTATATTAACCCATTCCGCGCAGTGCGGCTGATTGCTTTCGAGCCAACATACGTCCTACGGCAAAGCAATCTAAGTTCGCAGCCGCATAGTGTTAGCAGGTGGAAAACCACTATTGGTCACCTTGTGGCTGTGCACGTGTATCGCGGAGCGGTGTAGACGACTTTGAAGCCAGCAAGGCGTCGTCAGTAGGTGGATCTTCGACAGATTTGACTTTCAGAGAACCCTGCTTAGCAGAAGGTCATAGCAGAAGGCGGAATGGGGGAGCAAAACGTCTATCTATTGCGTTCTCTTTACTCCTAATGATCTGCAGAACTCAATTAAAAGATTGCTCAATATTCATAAAGTTCTCGTTTGAATGATCGAGGCTGGAACCACTGCTCTCAAGGCCCACACCTGCGCGCATAGCTGGGTAGCGGTACAAAACAGAACACTTCAATTTCACGCGACATGTTTGTTGCCGCTAAATTAGGCGGTAGGACGACGGTTCATGTCAATGCTGTCTGCGTTTTTTTTTGCATGTGAATAAAACTCGTTGCTAAACTGTGTCCGCGCCAAACTCAGGCATAACTTTTTGACGGATCAGTATTAGCCGCACACGTGAACGAAATGCGGCAAGCATATCTGTTGTAATTTGGCTTGCAGTTAATTAGACATCTATGTGGCGCAATCATCTGTCTATGCGTGCGCGTATCTCGACAGCGTGAGCGTGTAAAGGCACATCCTGTGCAAGTCTTTGACGAGGGCCAGATTTGTGGACACAAATTGCGCGGCGACAAAGATCGCCTGTAGACAGCGGTTTGGATTCGGTTCGTTGAAACACCGCCCGCCTCGGCGAACGCCACTCGTTAGAGATTCGTGCGGAGACCACTCCACTACTGCTTTTCTACTGGTGGGTTTTCATTTGGATTTTGAATTGCGCTTTGCCTCTACTACTACTACTACTACTACTACTACTACTACTACTACTGCGACCGTTGTGTAAATGTAAATAACCTTATTTTAATTTAAATCCAAATTTCGCTACGGCTCTTCGAGCGACATCAGCGAAGCCAGGCTGAGTTGGCGCGGTTCTTCGGTGGTTCTGCGGGCGTCAGGTTATGTAATCTGGTGATGCTCTCGTGGTTCCGCAGATACGTATGTGAGTGCCTTGTGAGCCGTTGTGTTGATTCGGCGCCATAAGTCTTCGAAGTTGTAACGTCGTACGTGGCCTTCCGGATGTCGTAGCACATTGAAGCCAGGGAAGTCGTTTCTCCTATAGTGGGTGTCCAGGGCTTAGGAAAAGTTATCGACGCGTTCTCATCTTGTGAGTAATACATCTGATTAACAGCGACGTGTTTTGGCTTCGGACAGCTACGTACTCTTGGGCCTCGCATCTATGACAGGCTTTCTTTATGCTACACAGATTTGTTATGTGTCTGGACTTGAGTCAATTGAAGCGTACCATCGGTTGGCCGGTTTGAGCATTATAGTGTGCGATTTATATCCCAATAATATAGGGGGTCGTTAGTTATCCGCCAAATGTGAATACTAATCGATTTAAGGATAAGACTTCCATTTGTCGCTTTGAGAGTCGCAAGGGCGGCGTACGTTAATTCCGCCCTGCTCTGTCAGATCGTCGTTATTTTCGTCTCCGTGAACGCGATGCTAACACGTTCCATATATTGCGTAGACATGGCGACTATCGCAGTCTGTCTTATCCAGACCTGGTAGCGGGCGTGGTCGAGACCGAAACAGGGGGTGGGAGACTGCTCTAGAAATCCTACAGACGCTCGTCAAGAAAGCCTCGGAGCTCTTGCACGTTAAGGATACCCACGTGTACACACCATCCTCGAGCGGTGAACGGTCCCCGTATTCCGAGCTCTCGAGATTTTCACTAGGAATATCGCATGCTGCAGTTTTCCGGAAAACTGCAGGAGGCACTCGGGCGATGGTCAGTCTGCGGGCCAAGGCCCTCGTTCCAAGATTAGAGTAGAAGTGGCGGAGGGCAGAACATTCGCTGGCACGCAGTAGGCCCACAAGAAGAACCAGGGGACAAATGTCTTAAGGGTTACTTAATGTAGGAATATCGACGTCATTCTCTGTCTAGACGAGGGCAAGGCTGGGGAAGAACAGCCGGTCAGAACCGCGAACGCCTCGGGACTAGGGCAGATCAAGCAGAGGCTGCAAAGGGAGTTGTGAATCCTAGAGGGTAGTACAGTCCAGGAAAAAAATACCCGATTACTGAAGAAATCTAAACCGGTTCACCAGGCCGTGTCCCTATGGGAGATCGGTCTGTGCCTGCTTACCGAACCCAACGAAAGTATTGTACGGAGCCAGTGTACTGGACAGTGGATTAGGAGACACAACACTCCTGACATGTAAACATGTTAGGTTGATTCAAACCAACACTCCTGACATGTTAACATATTAGGTTGATTCAAAAGTTCTTGCCATCTTTGTTATCCACTCGTTTCGGAGGCTTACATCAATCCCTACGCAACATCAGCATGGGAACGGGTGGTACACTTGTAAGAGAGCGACCATTACTGCATCAGTCTTTTAGTAGCTTGTCGAAACATCTATACTATCTTCGGGGACGACTCAGTATTAAGGGCTCAAGGACATAACGAATTCCAACGGTCGCCACTCGAGATGTCGCGGAAGAAGTTAAATTTGACCAAGCAACAATAATCAGAGCGCTCATAAACTTTAAACAACTTATAAAAATGAATCTATGAGTTTTGCACCGGCGTTGTATGCTGGAACGTCAAACAATAGTTCGGGAAGTAGATAGGGGCATACAAGGTCGTTGTTCATATGGCCTACCAAATCATTCACAGAGAAGCGACCTTGGGGTCACGAGCGGGTCATATGCGGCTTCTCGTGGGTTCACCAATGATAATTGATTATGTTGTAATATGGGATTAAGCGCAAGTTCAGGAAACTCAGCATAGGTTCCCTATTTTTCTAAATATATTGCCAATTTTTCTACAAATGCCTGGTAATCAGTAGATTTCAGAGTATGGACCCGCTGAAAGCAGCACGGGCGTAGTTCTTCGTTAGTTTCTGCAGAAGAAACTTCACGTGCGCTCACCGTAGACGAAGCTTCGTTTCCGCTAACGCAAAAGTCTGCATAAAACATGGACAGTAGTTTATCATTACAAAGCGCAGAACCGCGGGCAAGGCGAACGGGGGCTTCACAACGAAGAGGAGCGACTTTCTTAGAAGTTTAACTGAACTCAACTATCTTGAGACGCCAAAGTGAGCGCTACGTGCAAGGTGCCTAGAAGGGTAAAGACTAAGTGATGACGTATAAGTGTCTTCTAGCAGCCGCCAACATTTCCATGCATTCTGCGCACGCCTGAGAGCAGTGTCAGCCATAGGAAGGCGAGCAGCTTGTCCACTTAGCACATTGCCTGATGTTATTAGGGTGATAACGTCGGCCTTCGAATGGGCGCCCTTCAGTACAGATGCTAGGATCCCAATCAGCACAGATGCTGGAAACCAGTGGACGCTATGGCACATTATCCATTATCACGCATCCATAACGATGGCCGCGCGGCTATCATCATGCTGGCGTCATGGCGCCGCTCGGCTGGCTTCAACATCGGCTCCGTGGCTCAAACATCGGAGCCACCCTGTCCCGAGAAGATGGAAAACAGCCTGGCTGTATGACGATGAAACCCTCAATACTGGATCTTATTGCGTCGGACTGACTCACACCCGGTACAATCCGTCATAGCGCATTTTAAAGGAGTATGTAGAAGAAGAGGCCATTGAGTCGAAATGTCGTAAGTACTCACATGTTGAGCACGTGTACAACTTCACGCCGCTCACTATTAGCCCGTGAGGGCCTGGAGGCTTTATAACGAACCGGTCGTTTAATTGCGTCTGCGCTAAGTTGAGGAATACCACGAAAAATAAAAGATCGGGCAAGTTCCTTTGGCAGATTATGATCTTTCAATTTTGATGCCGCGAGGGTCAACGGCGGTGGTAGGGTCGTTGGCCTGGCGGGGCTAGTCTTAGGCTTCCCTGGCCGGCGACTAGATACGTATACCGCGCTTTCACCGCTATTGGAAACGGCAACTTTTCGACTGCTAGCAGTAAAAATATTATGGTGATTGGCCGTTGCGATTTCGCTTTTCCCGTGCAACGTATCGGCGTGATTTTGAAAAATTGAGAAAAAAGAGTTTCGAGTGGTTATCAAGCATTTTTATTTCAAAGGTTGGAATGCGACCCAAGTGAAAACTGAGTTAGACGAGGTGTACGGTGACTCTGCGCCATGTTTTGCCACTGTTTCCAACTGGATTAATGAGTTAAAAAGAGGTCGCAGGAGCACCGAGGATGAACTACGTTCAGGACGCCCAAAAACGGCAACTGATGAGGAAAACGTGGAAAAAGTGCGGAAAATCTTTGCCGCAGATAAGCGAGTGAACATTAGGGAGATAGCGGAGGCCTTGGGGATCAGTTTGGGTAGTGTGCATTTCATCCTGCACGAAAACTTGAAGATGAAAAAGCTCAGAGCAAAATGGGTGCCGCATTTGCTCAACCAAGGCCAAAAAGACGCGCGTGTTTCCGCTTCACAGCGAAATTTGGCCAATATGTCGAAAAATCCGTCGGATTTTTGGCGCAGATTCGTGACCGTCGATGAAAGCTGGGTCCATCACTACACTCCCGAGACCCAAGAAGCATCTCGTCAATGGTGTGCACCTGGTGAAGGACCTCCGAAGAGGGTGCGGACAACGGCATCGGCCGGAAAGATGATGGCTACGGTTTTTTGGGACCAACGTGGAATAATTCTGGTCGACTACCTTGAGAGCGGTAAAACGATCACGGGAGAATATTATGCAAGACTGTTGGACTGCCTGAAGCAAGAACTCATCGTGAAACGGCCCGCTTTGCAGAAGAAGGTTGTCCTGTTTCACCAGGACAATGCTCCCGCACACAAGTCGCGGCAAGCAACGGCAAAACTGGCCCAACTGAGGTTCGAACTTATTGAGCAACCTTCCTATTCTCCAGACCTGCCCCCCTCTGATTATTTCCTCTTCGGACATTTGAAGAATAGTCTCGGTGGAAAGCGTTTTTCCAGCAATGAAGAGGTTAAGGCTGCTGTCAATGCCTATTTTTAGTCTAAAGACGCGGAATTCTACTCAAGAGGTATAAATGCTCTGAAATCTCGGTGGGAAAAGTGTATTGAGCTTCTCGGGGAGTATATCGAATAAGAAAAAATTAAAAACAAGATTTGGAAAATTCTTGGTTTTCATTTTAAGGACTTGTTGAACTACCTGTATATATATATATATATAATATATACTTTCCAAAACCTTTTTTGACTTTAATGTGGGTGGAGCGTAGGGAGAGTCCAAAAGGCTGATTTGGAGAAACGCATGAAAAGTGTACAAAATGGTGGTAGAAACAGTTGATTTTTACTATAACAATGTACCTAAAAATAGAAAAGAAGGGGGAAATGGCTTAAAGATTAAGTTACGGCTAGTGTTGGTCTATCCAGGAATGGCAACCATGGTTGATTACCTCATCGTGTCGGCGATCATCATCTCCACATCAAGCGCCCTCTTCCTCGGGGAAGAAGCTTCGGCTGCACTTAATGGAAATGTGGTAAGTTCCTTACGGCAACTATGTTCTGGAGTTTGGGTTGCATGACTGATGGAGTTTTCTAGAAAGTATATGTAGATCCCTGTTATATGATTGATTAGTTTAATATTTGCTTATATATATATATATAGTGCAATGTGCGGTACTGTACGTCCCTTCCTAGGAAGACGAAGCGATGTTTAGTAGCTTTGTGAAACAACGTGTGATATTGTCGTGAAGGTGGTGACCAGGTCCCTAGATTTCGTGAAGGACCGACAGATTTCTATACGTCCCCTGCAAACATCTCTCCGGTAAATGTTGGAGGAATTATGCGTGTAGCCCGTATTTAATGGCCAACTTGTGGTCTGCTCAAAGGCGCATTGGTCTAGCGGCGCCTCTCCACCACGTTGAAGCCGCACCGTACTTCGGGTACGAGTGCTCGATGGGTGGCGTTCGCGGCTACGCTCAGAAGGAAAGCAGTGCCAGCCAGACGGGGGTTTCCCTGGGTTTCCCTGCCCGCATGATTCAGATGTCAGCGGCCGGGCCATAGAGCTGCGACGACATACACGCCAGCCCGAGGCCCCCGCCAGCACAACTCTGGCGACCCCCGGGATTCTGGACGAGGTGGTGCGCACTCTCGTACCAGCAAAGGAAATCCGACATAGACATAGAGCAACCCCACATTGACCCGGAGAGCATCCCTTGTTATACTCGAAAAAGTTGCACAAGCAAATGAACACGCTGTGGGTCTCCCGCAGCCGGACGAAGTAGAGGCCAGGTAGGCCTCAGCGGACTCCCAATGGCCAAACCAAAACACCCACTGGCGTGTTGACTTTCAACGGTATGGTTTATCATATATTCTCAATAAGCATAGCTCAAAGAAAATTCAACAGCAGGGATCGAACCGGGAAGGTTCAGTGGTGACAGCCGTTTTTAGCAAACTACTTTCTAGACCATGACGCCACATGAACATGGGAGCTATTATCGCCAGGCGACCAACAACCGCTCACTGAAACGCAGCACCTCAGCATGGAACCCCGAAGAAAAAGAACGAGGACATCAACATATTCATAAAGGATCAAGCGCGAAACACAGCACTTGTGGGGTAATTATCGATACTGGACCCACGGGCTCGCCAATAGAAGGCGAGGCCAAACGTCGGCGAGCGTCGCTAAGTCGTTAACCAAATATGCAAATCTGGGCACGGCATGGGAAGATGGCGATGCGAACCGCCCGTAACCGGCAAACCCTACAAGCTGCCAGCGTATAACAGTCATTAGAGGCGCTCGCAAGATTGATCCCCTGGGATCTCTTTGCAGTTGAGCGCAGCGAGAGGGAACAGACTAGACTCACACAGGACCGCACAACGGCCAGGGAACGAACCTCACCGCCTAAGGAGAAGTGCCTCAACTGAAAAGGCCACACTACCAGAACCTGAGGCCTAATCTCCGGGCTTAGTAGCAATACGGCCTACGTGGAGGTTTTATACTCCGCGGCAGGGAAGACGGAAGAGAACATCTGTGGTTGTCCTCCGTCTCTGTGCAACGAGAAAACCAAACAATGTCTATCAAGCAATACGGCGCTGTCCACACCACTACCGCCCGGACATAGTCCCCAGTGGCTCAGCGGGATCTAAGAGCACGCGTAGTCGCGTAGTTGCATACGACAGAAGCACTGCTGGACAGAGCACGGCACCGTCGGCTAGAACGCTTTCTTCTTCTTCTTCTTCTTCTCTCTTTACTTTCATGGCGCTGGGCGTCTACTGGGTGACGCCGACAGGCTGACGTGACGTACATAACTCATGTAGCGGATATGTATGTGTATATATAAATATATATAAAGACCGCACATGCTAATCATGAAGCATGCCGTGACGAAGTGCTACCAGCGTTGCTTAAACACAAACGTCAACTTTTAAACAAGCTATTAGTAAATGTACAGGCCAGTCTAAACTTGACAAGTTACTTGATATGGTAACGGTGATGTTTTCAGAAGGACTATGTCAACCTACAGGGTTTGAACCTAGACATCGTAGAGGTGGAGACATCCGATGGTTGGCTGCTGCAAGTTCACCGAGTACGCAATCTAGATCTGTTCAATAAGACATTGTCGACGCCTGTGCTCCTTACTCATGGTTTCGCGTCCTCTTCCATGGACTTCATGGTTAACATGCGCAATGAGAGCCTCGCCTTCATTCTGGCGGACAACGGCTACGACGTGTGGTTGCCGAACCTTCGAGGAAACAGATTCAGCAACCAAGTGCGACGCGATGGCAACCCTACTGCGCCCGACGCCACAGATTACTATCGGATGACGTGAGTAAATGCAAGAAAGCCTAATTTCCCTCATTCGAACGATGTGACGGTCACTACGCTATTAATTCAAGAGCAAAATTGCCCTTGTTGGTATATCGTCTCAAGCCAAAAAACATATATATATATATATATATATATATGTATAAATATATATATATATATACACAAAATTAACCGCATGCAGTATCCGTTTTTTTTTTCGAAAAAAAAAGGCTGAATCTACAGTAATATTGGGCAGTTTGAGGTAGTATCGCAGGTCTTTTTGTTTTAACTCAAGTCTTTCAGTCTGAGAAATTTCTCCTTAAGATATGCGTCGTGTCGGGATTGAAAAAAGTCGGCATATTGAATAAAACTTGTAAATGCTGTCTGTTTGTTTTACATGGCCATTACAGATGGCAGTATATGGCCGAACGAGACCTGCCGGCCATTCTGGATAGGGTCCTACTGGAAACCGCCGCCACGAAAGTCTATACGGCCGGACACTCTATGGGAGGATCGACTTTCTTTGCCCTATTGTCCGAGAATCACAAGTACGACGACAAGGTACAAGTAGTGTTTGCGATGGGACGCATACGTTAAGGCTTCGATAATGTGCATGTGTTGCACTTATAGTTCGTATGGCTTTCATGCTCGTGTAGTTCGGGCGTCGCCCTAATAGAATACACCAGGTGCACGACCACGCAAGTTTTGCGATCACATGCCTGTTGCCGAGAGTGCACACCCAAGGTATTGCGAACTCCCTGTTAGCGGTGAACAGATCGTTCGATACGTATTTACAGGTAGTTCAACAAGTTCTTAAAATGAAAACCAAGAATTTTCCAAATCTTGTTTTTAATTTTTTCTTATTCGATATACTCCCCGAGAAGCTCAGTACACTTTTCCCACCGATATTTCAGAGCATTTAGACGTCTTGAGTAAAATTCTGCGTCTTTAGACTGAAAATAGGCATTGACAGCAGTGTAACCTCTTCATTGCTGGAAAAACGCTTTCCACCGAGACGATTCTTCAATTGTCTGAAGAGGAAATAATCAGAGGGGGCCAGGTCTGGAGAATAGGAAGGTTGTTCAATAAGTTCGAACCTCAGTTGGGCCAGTTTTGCCGACGCTTGCCGCGACTTGTGTGCAGGAGCATTGCCCTGGTGAAACAGGACAACCTTTTTCTGCAAAGCGGACCGTTTCACGATGAGTTTTTGCTTCAGGCAGTCCAACAGTCCTGCATAATATTCTCCTGAGATCGTTTTACCGCTCTCAAGGTAGTCGACCAGAATTATTCCACGTTGGTCCCAAAAAACCGTAGCCATCATCTTTCCGGCCGATGCCGTTGTCCGCACCCTCTTCGGAGGTCCTTCACCAGGTGCACACCATTGGCGAGATGCTTCTTGGGTCTCGGGAGTGTAGTGATGGACCCAGCTTTCATCGACGGTCACGAATCTGCGCCAAAAATCCGACGGATTTTTCGACATCTTGGCTAAATTTCGCTGTGAAGCGGAAACACGCGCGTCTTTTTGGCCTTGGTTGAGCAAATGCGGCACTCATTTTGATCTGAGTTTTTTCATCTTCAAGTTCTCGTGCAGGATGAAATGCACACTACCCAAACTGATCCCCAAGGCCTCCGATATCTCCTTAATGTTCACTCGCTTATCTGCGGCAACGATTTTCCGCACTTTTTCCACGTTTTCCTCATCAGTTGCCGTTTTTGGGCGTCCTGAACGTAGTTCATCCTCGGTGCTCCTGCGACCTCTTTTTAACTCATTAATCCAGTTGGAAACAGTGGCAAAATATGGCGCAGAATCACCGTACACCTCGTCTAACTCAGTTTTCACTTGGGTCGCATTCCAACTTTTAAAATAAAAACGCTTGATAACCGCTCGAAACTCGTTTTTCTAAATTTTTCAAAATCACGCCGATACGTTGCACGAAAAAAGCGATCTAACGAAATTGCAACGGCCAATCACCATAATATTTTGACTGCTAGCAATCGAAAAGTTGCCGTTTCCAATAGCGGTGAAAGCGCGAAAAAAATCGAATTCTGAAAAGCTCATTCTAAGAACTTGCTGAACTACCTGTATGATAACGTCTAGTTCTTGCATAGCTACCTTACACATGCCAATGTGTAGCCGACAGAATTATGAACAGTGTGATATAACATGCGTGTTGTGAACACTTTCTACTAATATCTCGGTTTTTGTTGATGTTGCAGATCGCCTTTTTCTACGGGTTATCGCCTGTACTACGGGTTGACAAGGACACCGCGCTTAAAGTACGGCTGGCACTGAAGCTGGCCAATGCAATTTCTCAAATTACCATAAATGTAAGTTATAAGCTGGCCTTGACGGTACAAAGGCTTTTCTTCAGCAGAGTTTTAGGGAGTGCGAAACTCATGTTGAAAGTGCCGGGACAGGCCGAGCTCAATACCGGCGCAGCTTCTGCACGCACTACTTAATGATTAACTAATCGACGTAACAAGTGATATTGCGTCTAGTCCTTCGTATTCCAGAAACTTTCCGTAGTTACAGAACGCGACAAGTACCGCGTCGCCTGCGATAATCGGCGGACACCAATTCAAATAACTAATTAAGGATTCTGAAAACGAATTATAGCTAACCGGTAAATGTAAAGATTAAATTTCTTTTAGATGCATCCGTTTTTCCAGACATCTGCCCTCGGAAGCGTGTCATTTTCGCATTGCTGCGCTGAACTTCTAGAGCGACGCGCCGCTTTAAGAACGTTGTGGTATCGTTTGTGTCCATTCAATTTCTCGATTACATGTCCGATCATCCTCGTTATGGCCATGGATGTCCGTGACCAAACACCTGATGTCTTCACGATGAACGGATAAATGGTGTGGTCTTTCCTCAAGGATTTGCAGTGACGATTCTTGTCCCTGTCCGTTTTGAGTGCAACACTGCCTACCGTGCGAGCGATCGCCATATAACTGGTCGCATAAGTGTTCCGAATCGGTACGACCCAGATTAGCAGTTTCCTAATGGTCCAGGCGGTCAGAGTCATGTTGTCTGGTGTAATGTCTCCATCTACAAACAGCTTTATTGGCTCGATACGCACGCCAACGGCTGCCCGTCTGAAGGCTCTAAGGAGCACACCATTTACGGCGTGGATTTCTTCAAGGGTGCCGTCTCCTGTCAGCTTAACTTTTGATGACCCTTCGCATCAGACATGTTTGTACACACAAAAAGATGGGTGAGTGGCGAAAACATTATGACCTAGACGGAGGCTGCACACAGTCATGACCTTAAATACTTCTGAGGCTGAACCTCAGCCAATATTTACCGTCCACGACACTGCTTTCCGCAATTCTTCATAGACGGACCCCATAAATACAAATGTGCAACGATGGGGCTCGAACCCGCTCACCTATGTGTCTTCTCCGGTCGCGAGGCGCAGGCGAAATGCACCAGGCCGCCAGGCTCGAGACACAGTCTTGACCTAGGGGATTGACAGTGCGGTACCACGACGGTCTTCCAGATGGACGTTTAGCCAAACCGCGATTGTGTGTGGGTGCAACGAACCGAGTCCGCTGCGGCTAGGAAGAGTTCGAGGCGAAGTTCGCCGACACGACAATAGATGGAGGATTTGTTCACTTTCTTTAATTCACCTGGCGGTTAGAGGCTCCAGGTTATGACGACTGTTAGGATTTATCATGATAGAACAAATAGAACATTCGTCAGGTAACGTACGCGGTATTTTCAGCCTTAATTGAAATGTTTTAATAGCTGGTGGACAGCCCGACATGAGACACACAAAGCGACACGTTTTTGCTCGGGTTTACCTAAAAGATGATTCCAGTATCTACACTGCAATGACTACAAGAGTAGGTTTGTGCTGGCCAGTTCAGAATATTTGCTATTTTGCACGGTGTCCACTTGTTCCAGTACCTATATAGTACCAACTCTATATATATAGGATGGTATATAGTACCAACTCTTCTGAGAGCTCGTAGAAGAACGCTTTTGTGTTACATGCGTGTCTGACGAGTCGACCGAGGCTTTTGAGACAACTCAGTGTATGCAGGCCGTTAGAATTAACGGCCACTCCACGCAGTGTGCATATCGCAGACTCGAGTGTTTATCCTCAGCGCGCACGTTATGCGATGAAACAATTAGGATCCTACATAGTGCCGAGCTGGTACAAGGGCATTAAGCATAAAACAATGATTTATGAATGAATTCAATATTGGGAGCGTGCGCGCTTGATGTATGTGTGCGCTCTTCATTTACCAGATAGAAGAAGCAAAAGCGATCACTTAGCGAATATCCGTGAACAGATGCAAGTCGGTACAACCAACGACCTGTTGCGCGTACGCTCGGCTCTCTCGACCGCGAATTTTCTTTAAGCTCTGGTTGAGAAAAGATTTAAAAACAATTGCGAATTTTTGTTTGAACTCAGCGAGAATGAATAGTACGACCACGATGTTTCTTTGAGCTCTCGTCGAGAATAGATAATACGGCCACGAATTTTCTTTAAGCTAATCTCGCGAGTAGATGATATACTATATGCCGTGTTGAGAGTCAGCTACCACAATCTCTGTTGGGGAACGCCTAGATGTGTCCGGAACATGTCCGGTCCTCAGGTGCATCATTGAAGATATGCCTCGCCTCACGGTGATTAAAAGTCCGACAAAAGAGCAAGTAGTGTAGGGGACAGTAAGAACAACCTCTCAGAAAAAATTCAATATTGTTTAATTCTGGCTCTGTGGGGAGCCCGTGTCCTCTCATACATGCATTCGGGCATGATGAGTCGGAATTCGCTCATTTGTTTAGCATTGCTGTAACCAGTATCAAAATGATCGGCTGCAGCGATGATTTCGATGTGCAGCCGCCTATCGGTCGAGGTGATGCCACACGATGGCACGTGCCACGGCGACGAAGACGACGTTATAGTAGAGAGCGAGATAGAAAAGTAGTCGTAGTAAATCGTAGGCCCAGCAGGCTGTCACTGTTGAGTCGAGACCGGTAGTGGCGTGGTGGGTGCATTCGTCTGCGCCTCGCGACCGGAGGAGACACATAGGTGCTGCGCGGCTTCGAGTGGGTTCGAGTCCCACTGTTGCACACTTGTATTTATGGGGATCCGTCTATGAAGCAATGCGAAAAGCGGTACCATGGACGTTAAAGCTTAGCTGAGAGCTAGCCCAGAACGTATAGGCTGTCACTCTCGAAACACCGGCGCTTAGGCAAGCATTGCCTGCTATTGTACGACAATACTGATGTTGATGACTGTGAGAATGCGATGCTGACAATTGTGCGAGCATGGCGGTCTGCGGGTGTTCGGGAGCTTCAGCACGGTTGTGCATAGCACGGTTTTGCTGCTGTACTGCAGTGTTTTGTGGAGGTCTAAGGACCCCATAACCCGACAGCAAACACGTCTAGATTCGATGTAGTTCGAGTTTCTGGTTTGATCGTAGCACTTGGTACCTCAGCTTGAGAATCCCATCGTTCAACTATGACTGAGCTGGAACCTGCTTGGAGGGGCAACGTCTCTATATAGTGTTACCTGGACATATATCTATCTATGTGTAAGACAAACTACCAATCGCAGATCGGTCTACGTCTGACCTGCAGAATTTCAACATAGGTTTGCCATAGAATTGCAAAGCTTGCTAGTGGGGTTTAAAGAACGCTACGAATAGTAACTAGTCACGTTTTAATACAAGTCTAATGCAACGGTCGGCTGCCAAGTCTACGACCACGTTGTATGACCCCGAAGCAGATTTGCTATAGAGACTCTCTTTCCGTCTTCTTCTGGCTGTGGACTCCGGTTGGGGTTTTTGCTTTATTAAGTGCTGTTTTGATAACATGTACATTTATTATTAACATACATTATTTTATTGATAACATGTACAATGAACATAGTACATATTAAATTATTCCGCACAGCTAATTAATACTTGTGTACAGCTTTGCACTACGTTTTTCCCAAACCTGACGGTCAGGATGTGTTCGTCTAGCTAAGAATGGCTCTCGTTGTAATGCGAAAAGTTTGCCTATGTCGATTAAAACACGATAACGACGTTGAAACCGGATCTTACTCTGACAATTTTGTGTACTCTTTTTGAAGATGGCGGAACATGTCGCTACACCTATGCACTCGTTCAGTCGTGTTAGAAAGCCGCTTCGTATGATCGTAGTGATCGCTATTGCTGAAAGGCGCTCACAATGAATGAGTCTTCCGCGTTGATGAGTATTTATTACTTATCTTCACCTTGCTAGATCTTCGTGCTAGCAGCTGTTTCACACTAACCCAAAACGAAAATAAATAACAATATAAGAATGAAAGCAAAGCAAAGTCGATACCTGCTAAACGCTAGACATCGGCAGCTAAGCGGAAAATAGAGAAGGACATAGTATGAGCGCCCTCAAACCCGGTTTATCGAGCACAAAGCTCCCTAAACGATTGCAGACTGTCCTATTTACAAATGCAGAGACCCACTCTCACATAAGACATCACCGGGTAAAGACCAACAAGTTTTCTGTTCGAAAACTAGTAATTGATGGCTAGCGGCTAGGAGGCATAACGCCACGGCGGCTACGAATATTGTTGGAAAGCGTATCGTTCAGTTTATGGTAGGAACCGGGTCGACCTGTTTAATAAGGCAACTTACAGAGTGTTGGCTTGGTAACTAACTTTCTTATGTGTGTCTCATGTTCCACAGCCCTTCTTCCGCGTCTTAGCTGGCCGTCCGCTCTTAATCGCAAGAACTCAAGCGATCAACACTGCCGTCGACTCAGTTCGTGTCTATGCTAGCTACTTTTTACCAACAGCGACCGTCTTCGTTCTCAACGTCTTGCTGCAGCGCAAGTTGATTGACGTATTAAGGGGCAATCCGCACCTTAGAAAGGTTAGTTCAGCCAGTCGAGCGTATAGAGTGTCTATATATATATATAACTATAATAGAGTGTCTATATATATAATTAACTATATCGAACGCTTGTACCTCTCTTCTAAAACTCTCATAGAATTTGGACAAGAATGTCGCACATTTCGGCCAACTAGGGGTGTTAGGCAGGGAGATCCTCTGTCCCCCCTCTTATTTAATCTAGTTCTCGACGACATTCTTTCAAAATTAGACCAAACTAATATCGGGTACCAACTTACTGATGACTTCCGCCTTATGGGCTTAGCCTTTGCGGATGATCTCATCCTCCTAGCCTCCACGAAATCCACTCTCCAACGGCTCCTTAATATTGCGGACCCACTTTTAAAATCCCGAGGCCTTGAAATTAATACTAATAAAAGCTTTACTATCTCCCACCTATTTAATAGGAAGGAAGGTAAAGGTTTTATCAATACCGTATCAGAATTTAACGTTGGAGATCGGCAATTGCCAGCTAAAGGTATGAGCGATCGATGGAGATATCTTGGAGTCGACTTTGACAGCAATGGCAGAGTTGACTCCACCAAGGATATACTCCTTAACTTACTCAACAGACTCACGATAGCTCCCCTTAAACCCCACCAAAGACTCATATTTTTGAAAGACTTTCTCATTCCCCGTCTCCTATATAAACTGGTCTCCGGTCCCAGACCATCTTACGCACTCCTTAGTGACCTAGATAAAGAGATCAGAAAGGTTGTTAAGTCGAAATGGCTTAAGCTCGAAAACTCGGTGCCGAACGCCTACCTGTACACGCACACAGCACACGGCGGTCTGGACATCCCCTGCCTCCAAACATTCATTCCCAGAATCCGCCTCTCCCGCCTGACAGCACTACAACACTCCACGCACCTTGGGGTCCAATGGATGCTAACCACCGAGCACTTTAAAAAAGATCTTGCGAAAACAAGACTTCTTTGCGAGCGCTTGGGAACCTCCATTGAGACCGCTACACAAGAGACCGATTACTGGTCTCAACAACTACACAACACGTTCGATGGGGCACATTTTAAAAAAGCACACGAAACGCCCTTTGTACATTACTGGATTAAGGGTATGCCCTACCTATCTGGTAAGGAGTATTTAAACCTACTAAAGCTCAGGATCAACGCACTACCAACGCGTGCCAGATTGGCCAGGGGACGCCCGGGCTACAACAAACGTTGTAGGCACGGGTGTCATGCGCCTGAGACGTTGGCTCATGTCGCTCAGATGTGCGATATAACACACAAACAAACCATAAAGAGACATGACGACGTCTGTGATCGCGTGGCGCGTCTTCTCCGCGAAAGGGGTCATGAGGTGGTTCGTGAGCGAGTATTCCGTCGACCGGGCGCACCGGGTCTAAAGCCCGACCTCGTAATAACAACACCTACCGAGGTCTGGGTTTTAGATGCCGAGGTTTGCGGCCCGAACCGGGACCTGGCAAAAGCACGGCAAGACAAGATCGCCAAATATGACGTCGAGTTCCTAAGAGCGGCGCTCCCCTACCCGCAAAAACCTCGCAGATTCGGATCCATCACTATCTCTATGAGTGGTGTATGGGACTCCGAATCTGCGAGGACGCTCTTGGGGCTCGGCGTCACGAAGAGGAATCTTATGGATCTCACCGTTTTAACTTTGCAAGGAACCTTGAGGATATATCGCTCGCACCGGATCCATAAGAGCGGGGGCTACCATCAAGCAAGGACACGGACAACTGATTCTTAACTTCACGTGACACCTTTTTATTACCATTTTTATTAAGGCGAGCACTGCCGAGTGTGCAAACGTATTGTAAATGATTAATAAATCATCACAATATTTTCTATATATATATATATATATATATATATATATATATATATATATATATTGGTGTGTATATATATATATATATATATATATATTGGTGTGTATATATATATATATATATATATATATATATTGGCGAGTGCACACACGGCGAGTGCAATTCTGTCAAAGCGGTGCAGTAGAAGAAAGAGCCATTACATCGCATTCTAAATTTTAAAATGCTTGTACAGCTGTAACTGTACACAGATGCGTACGACCATACCAGCATCTTGCTATAAATGTACATATATTCGTCTAATTTTACTCGTATTTATTTAACTCATAATGAGGTGTAAACAATTGTCCGCCGGTGAACGTGACGACAAACTACATCAGCGCTAGCTCCAGGTCTGGTGCCGACCACCTAGACATGGTGCCAAGCACCGCCGTGTCGTTACCGCGTTGTCAATCCAATGACAGACGTTGCTGTGGAATACGTCACTAGCGCGTGGGTTCCCCGTGGCTAATCGTAGACATCTTACATTCCATGCCTTAGCAATAACTCATACCATAAAATGTATCTAATACGTAGGGACTTAGGGACGTGCAAAAAGCTTATAAATATATATGTATATATTCCGGCGTTGGTTAACTCCATTATATTTGCAAAGTGGCAAGGAAATTACTCTGCCTTCACCGAGAGCAATATGTCGTTATCGTTCTGTTAAAGATGTATTTTTTTGTTTTGTGAGCCTAATAACTAGTCTAACTTGCCACGGTGGTAACTCGTTTTAAACAAGTAATCATCTTAGCTCTGTGGTAAGTCTCCGGTCGATCAATAGGAATTTCTAAACTAGGCTGCTTTGCCATAGAACGGCGTCCGCCTCCTTTTCTGTTGCCGAATCGATACACTAGTTCAGTGGACGCGCGTCTGTCATTCATAGCATGTCTTCCTCTATTAAATTCGCAATTGTTTGCGTCTATAACAGCAATACAACGGAGACTAGTAAAGTATTTGCCTCACTTTGTGACCAACAGTCAGCGGCTGTGCATTGCAATGAACTACTAATATGACTTATTTCAGAGTAAGTGGGAATGCATATTTATGCGTTCTCTATGCGATGTTTGCCTCAAACCTGGCTGCACAGTTGGAAACGTTTTGATCGACGCTAGGAACAGGCGTATTAGGCCTGCAGATAAATTCGTTATAAAGTACCAGCCTTTTTGAAGTATCTTAGAAGGATGCTAAGTACGCACTCTCACTTTGGAAATCTTGGTATCGGCTACGAAAAGCACATCGAGGACCGAAGAAGCGCCCACAGAAGACAAAGGTTCTACTTGATATCAGATACTATAAACCCAAAAATACTAACTTGACGCTCCATATACAGGTTGCAAGGCGCCAGTACTAAGGCTTGTGGCGGCGTGGTCTAGGGGACTAGTGCGCTAGTCATGGTTGTCATTTACCGGGGTGTCGCCGGTTCGATCCCTGTTGTTGGTCGAATTTTCTTTGAGCGATGCTCATTGAGAATAGATGATAAACCATACCGCTGAGAGTCAGCGGCCATGCTGCCACAAGGACTGTTGGAGAAACCCTAGATATCTTAACATGTCCGGCCCTCGGTGCATTGAAGATATACCTCAGGTTAAGTGCCAAGCCCGTAGGGGACGGAGGATAGTCTAGTACTAAGGCTTGTGGTGTTTTGCGTGTTTCTTGCACTAAAATTTCAGGAGCGGCTGCCGATTATCTTAACAAACTATCCTGCAGGTATATCGTTAATGGAAACAGTACTATTTGCTCAGGGCGCAACCCAAGATTCTAAGGGACTCCCTTGGAAGAAAATGGACTACGATAACGCAAAACAAACAGGCATCACAAACATGGGTGAATACAACCAGGTAAGAGTGCCGCTTTATATATATGTATATATATATATATATATATATATATATATATACCAAGAAATTTTTTTTTTTTTGTTCTGGGAGGTTTCGGTAATGCATGATGCACATGCGCCACTAGCAGCCTGCGTGACTAGTGTGAGACTCGCAAACCCACTAAACCCGGATTCCTCCCCACCCCCCCAGGCTCGGTATTACTTTGGCATTACATCGAAACCGTGGGAGAGGCGTCCCTGCCGTTCTCCTTCAATCAGCTCTATCCCTGACTATCATCCCGCATGTCTACCTGCGGTTGGATAGGGGGATGCCATTTTGTAATCCGTCCTGTGAGGGTGCGTCGAGACCATGAGGGCCTGGCTGCTCCCCACCCCCTCCCCCCTCCCTCGGCTCCTCGTCTCGACCACTCTCCCATATATACCAAGAATATTGTCAACGAAGAACGGGTTATCAACCCACAAAAATGCGAACTCTTTGTGTCGGGATTACCAATATCCGGCTCTTCGGTCAGACTGATAACCGACCTTCTTCCAGACTGTATTAGAACAAATAAAAGCAACGTCGCCTCACAAGACGTGCTACGCCTTGATTACGGAGTGAAAGCTCAGATATCTGATTGGCTGGAGAAGTTAAAATCGTCTTTAAGTCGCTTGAGTCTCCTGGGTGCACACAAAAGATTGTCCCTTATAAGGTTTTGCTTCTCAACAGCACGGCTAAACCACCGGCTCTGTAGTATTAACTTAATGGAAAATATAAATATTTTAGAACAATTGAACACCCAGCCGTTGAAGTTCTTGCCTTCTTTACTTAACCTAAAATAACCAGAGGCAGCTTGCAGGCAAGCTCTTCTGCCCGTGGCAGAAGGAGGAAGCCCAAGACCTAGGCAGTCCAAGCTATTAACAAAACAATTCCCACCACGGTATTTACTTTCACATACCCATTTACTGTATAACCTGTTTGCCAACGTTAATGCATATTTTGTTTACGTGGAACTTTTTTTATCGTATTTATAAAAATACTTGGCGGCATTCGTTGCGTTTATAATAGCCAGGGCGCTTGCTCGTTTTATTCTGATGCCCATGGCCAGTGTATATTTGCGACAACATGGCTTTGTTCTTGAGCAACCTAGACTAAATGGTTTGTCTGAGTAATGCATAGAAATTGTTGTATCCGCTACTAGGCAAATTGGCTTCTTCAGTTGCAGATTTACTTATTTTTCAAGGTTGGCGGGTTTGACCTTACTGAGCCTATTAAATTTGAGCCAGGTTAGGTACTAGATACTATAAGTTCATCAGATAAAGTAAGATCAGTGTTTGAAATTTTGTGAAAAATGCTGAGTTTATTAGAAAATTATGCTTATTGCAAATAGGTCTAGGTTAAACAAAGATATTTTTGTCGCCTCTACGTATATATGTATATATATATATATATATATATATGTATATATATATATATATATATATATATATATATATGTATATATATATATATATATATGTATATATATATATATATATATATATATATATATCTATATATATATAACCGCCGCAATTTTTTAGAAGGCTGCGCGAAAAACGTTCGGCGCAAGAGGCCTGAACTCTGGGTGAACAACTCTTGGATCGTCCGCTACAACAACGCGTCAGCGCGCACATTGTTACTGATTTCGGATTATTTGATGGAACCTTCGATTTCTATATTTCAGCAACTTCCCTATTCGCCGGACGTAACTCCTTGCGATCTTTTTCTGTTCTCTGAAATATAATGAAAAAAAAATTGAAGATGACAATAGAAATAAAACTAAAACCAAATAAAGCATACATGTAGAGAAATGGAAACTGACGTTAAATAAGTTGTTTAGAGGAATACGCAGGTTCTTTCTTGAATTAGTGCCTGAACAGTTAAGGTCAGTTAGAGCCGGCAGGTCCTGAAATGCCTGTGGCGGCGTGGTCTAGGGCACTAGTGCGCTAGTGTCGTTGTTATCTACCGTGGTTTCGCCGGGTCAATTCCTGATGTTGATTGAATACTGTTTATGCGTGCTCAGTGAGAATAAATGATTAAGCATATATCGCTGGAAGTCAGCAGTAGATACCTCAATGTGTCCGGCCTTCGGTGCATTGAACAAATGCCGCACGGCGATTCCAAGTCCGTAGAAGACGGATGATGGCCTTAACTTTTTTTCGGGCCGACCCTTAGCCAACATTTAACGACCACGGGTTTGCTTTCTCATTGCTTCGTAAGATGGACCCCATAAATACGAACGGTACAACGGTGGGGCTCGAACCCGTGCACCCATGTGTCTCCTTCGATTGCGAGGCGCACGCTAATGCACCACGCCACCGGGCACGGATTATGGTCTAGGTGTGATAATGCTTTACAAGAAAAAATGCCCAACTGTAAAATACAAGACATGAATGCCTTATTTATAGTAGTAGATACATTTTGATTTATTCTACTTTCTTCTTCTGTTTTTCAGCCAGAGCCCCCCGCATACGACTTCTCAGCCGTTAAAGTTCGCACGCTTGGCACGTTTGCGAAGAACGATATATTCATGGGTGTAAAAACAGTTGAGAGAATGATGTCCGATCTGCATCTGCCTGCGAAAGAATATTCGATAGTCGACGGCAACAATCTGAATCATCTGGATGAACTGTGGGGTTGGGACGCACGCTGTTGGGTCTACGACCGCATGATAAAAGGTAGGGCGATAATCTTTATCAGAACATATCTCACAAAGCCTAACTATAAATACTTTGGACGCACATATTTAATATAGCATGTGGAAACACTTAGCTGTTGTTGAATAAACTCGAATGGTCGAAGCTTCTTTCGAAGTTTACTATGACCACTATGCGCGACCAAGCACGTACACACAGTATTGTCTAGTAGAAATCGGAATGTCGGCTGCCAGCTCTAACCCTGAGCGTTGAGTGCGAACTTCGCTCTGCGAAAAAATCGCGGTGAAAAGCGCGAAAACGTGAGGTCCTAAACGGGCTGAGCAATCGCACTCTAAGTAACCGCATTACTGAACAATCAAACAAACACTGGTGCGAATTTCGAATGGCTGGGCCGGGACCTGATTTCCCTGCAATGTCATCGAACCAATTTCAATCGATCTTGGAACGACTACCTTGCAGGCGGGGTTGTTTACAAACCGTGTATAGTATTGAACGATCCAGCGGTTTGGGACGTCAACTGTACTGCACGGCCAGTGTGCTTACTAACAGACTCTGTTTACTAACAGACTCCGTTTACTAACAGTGCATATGTATTCTTTGGCGGCACCGCATTTCTCTCTTTTACGTCTCATACGTTCCTGCCCCTCCGTTAACACAGGACTCTATAGGAATCCGCCATCGGCAGTGGGGGAAAACGGCTTACAGTAAACATATCACGAATTGAAGCACAATAAGCTTGGTGCAAAATGGTCTTCATGCACTGCGCGCTTTTCTGAATGTGTACGTTTTGTGAGCATAGTAGCAACATCTTCTACCAAATATTAAATGCAAAAATCGTGAAATATTAAAAAAAATGTGGCATTACAATATTCGATCGATATTCCGAACTACCCTCAATACGACTATTTAATTTTTGCAAGTTTTAATGTTGGATTTTTTTAGTGTAAAGTATCCCACGCAAAGTCCCGCAACTTGCGGCATAGTTTGGGACGGATTTCGACAACGGTACGCTTTAAACCACGTCGAACAACTGGCAGTCGCCGCTGTGTCCAGATTCTCGTCGTTTTGTCATAGATAGTTTCCTCTTCCTGCCACTGTCTTAGTTAGTTCGCTTTTTAGCAGAAAGTTCGATCTATTCACTCATTCCATCTGTAAAGCTCACTTAATAGGCTGCGAACGACCTGACTGCAACTGCAGTTACGTTAAAGTTTAGTGGTCATTTCTGTTTGCGGGCAGTCCTGCAGACAACCCGTTTCCACTTCTCCGCTTCTTGTCCACGTACTGCTCAGCCTTGGACAATATCCTTAGATGTTCAACTTCGGCTGTGGTTACACTTCTTTGTCTTGCTTTTGTTATTTCAATCTTGCCAGGGTCATTTTGTATGGATAAGGCAGAGTTTTGGATTGTCTGGGTGGTATTCTCTACTTGCTTCTTTACGCTGATCAGTGCCTTGAAAGAACAGGTGGTCACACACACACAAATTGGGCACGCTACCGTTTGCTGCCAGTTTGCTGCGTGACCTTCTTTTCCACAATTATAACCATGTGGCTGTCCTTTGGCAGTCTCTGACAATGTAGCTTCCTTCTGCAATTGCTTTCGGCCACAATAACTGGCAGGCCAGCATGCTGGTCGGCAAGCAAGGATGACCGTGTGCTCTCAGAAGAGAGGTCCTCTGCAGGAGTGTCCACAGCTGATATAATACTGTTGGTCGCCTAGAAACAAATACTGCCTATCCAGTCTCGTCAGGACGTCAGGAACTCATCTAGACTTGTCTCATATTTAGTGCCTAACTGCCATTTTTGCAGGCAGCATCAAGCCGGTCATATTTAATAGACTATACGCAGTGACAAGCTGGTTTGACATGGTGAATATTCTAGCAATTTTTAGAAACTCTATTTATTTTTTAATTTCTATATTTTTATATAAATATATTAGAAATTCTACCTGATCGACGTCTATTGTTTCACAGTCTGGGAAAAGGTGCCGAATTTAGTCAATTGAGACAAAACTGGCATATATTGTAAAAACCTCGCACTTCAATAAGGTAAAACTGCTAACTTTCTTAAAGACCAGAATCTTCCGTAACTCAGCCAAAATCGTGGTTGCATCGAAGCATATAATTCCGTCGTCAATAACAAGAATCAATTCAATTAATTAAATTAATTGAATAACTGTCGTTATAAGCTAATTTAACATGTGTGACTTAATCTAAAGGACAAGCGGGCCAACCATAGATGTCTAAGCACGTGTGTGTCTATTATGTGTATGTAAATAGATCAATGTCCAGACGAACTATCATTCGCTTAGGACACACAAATGAAATAACTCCTGGTTTGCAGGTCTGCATATAAAGAGTCGGTCTGCCAATATGACAAAGTATCACGATCGATACTTTGCGATTTTCTTCACATGTTCAGGTGGTACTAACAACGCTCAAAAACGCTTAGATATGCTGTTTTGTCGAAGGCTTTCTGCGCCGTTGCAATTCAGTTTGCTTTTTATTGATTTTGTTCCAAGCAAACTGAGACGCGAGTATACGGAAATGAGTAAGCTATTCTTAGGAAAAACATTGTTCCAAAAGTGGACTGTAGGGGCGGAATTTTACTAGACGGAAGCTAGACGGACTTTTACCTAACACAACGCCTTCTTTGCTCTCTAATTTCAGCTATGGATGAGGTCGAATTGGAACGCGCAAACGACAACAGTGACCTAAAGACATATCGTACTGAGATTGTGCCTGCCTTCCAGAAAACTTTGTCGTACGCAAATGGATGCGATGGGCTGTCCGATGCCAGTGAATGATCTAGAATGTCGTATCATATGTTCAAAAGCCTACAAAAAGGGCACCTACACCCAGAAATACTTACTATGCAATACATTCTGTTTATTGATTGGTAGTTGCAATATGACGCGTACCAAACGCATGTTAATTCATGTATTATTTGTTTTTTTTTTCTTGTAGTTTACTTTTTTTTTCAGTTAGTGTGACCTAAAAAAATATTTCACACCGGAACCGTGCTATATTTTAGCTTCTTGTGGCCTAGCCCGTATACAACGTTTCTTTTGTAATGACGAACCAACGTTTTTTTTTTAATGAACGGCTGCCATTAACACGAGGCTATGAGACCGACTAACGGACAATATTGGTCTACTATTTTGAAAAAAGCGAAAACAAAAACGTTACTGCATAAATGTATCATCGGATGAGAAAGGAGAGGCGGTCGTACTAGAATGAAAGAAGAAGACGAGTTATGCCGCTGAGGAGGGTCAGGCGAAACAGGACGAAGACTAAACTCCACGCCAAAGAGTAAGAGGGTGGCAAAGAACATATATATCAATGCATAATAGTCCTCTGCGAAGAAAAAGAAAGGGAAAGCAAGCCGTCGGCAAAGATCGATTACAGCTTACGCCATTTGCTGCTCAAGCGCAAGCCGCAATGGAGAACGTGCGAACGCTGTGACACAACGGGGAGCCAAGGAGCTGGGAGAGGATGGAGAAACTAGATAACTAGAGAGACAGGTTGACAGTGTGGAAGATTTGACGAAGATTGTCAAAGCCAAATGTTTAGATCTTATAAACACACAATCGAGGGCACAGTAGCAGAGGGATATATATCATTACCTAAAGGTACGATTTCTCATCTGCCTAAGTTGACTCTCTCTTACTATTTTTAATGCTCGATTTTGTACAATCTGATCCACAAAGTTCAATTAACCTGAATAGCTCGTTTACATCATCTCACTCTAATGCTTATATCATTGGGTTTAACTCGAGTATTAAGCAACATAAGGATGTTTTCCTTGATTTATTAGATGACATCTATTATGTAATTCTTTATTTCCGTGTCTGCTTCTTGGTGGTTCGAACGTCAACTTGCTCGGCAGCCCCTCGCCGTTGAGCTATATATCCTTCTTTACTAACAACGACTTAATGCATCTTATCGTGTCACGAGGCCTCTTTCTAGAACTTGCCTTGATCATATTGCAGTCAGGGGCTGTTCAACATTTTCTGAAGTTCAACCAGCTGTTCTAAATACGTTGTCAGTCTCGGACCACTTTCCTGTTGTCGTCTCCTTGCTTAATGCGGAGAAACATTGACGACGCTTCAGGCTGCTACTTCCAACTTCACCCGGGTTCACGACGCTGCTGTTTTGAGTACTTTCTTGAACGCCTAAGCTACATTTCGTTAAGCGATGTCTATGATTCTAATGATTTTAATTTAGCGTACGAGAACTGCCGATAAGTCCTTCGAGGTATTTATACCACATTATTGGGTCCACGTCGCATGGAGCGTACGGATGCGTCAAAAAAGGTAACACGTTTGTGTTCTCGCCAGGATTGTGTCGCCTAAGAAGACATGCTAACAAAATGTACATTAGGCAGAGAAATATTAATTCCCCAGAAAGTAAACATGCTTATCTGGTTAGCCAGAGAAGATACACAACGTATATTCGTAATGCTAAGTACAGTCGAGTGGTTTTAATATTTTCTATTCTCTAGGTTGCAGTTTGTCCGTTTAGTACAAGTAGTTTCCCCGTGGAGACCTGTTAACATTGAAACTACATTCGGTGCTATTACCGTTTCTCTTCTTGATTCTCATTAATTTCATTTTGCTTAATATAAAAAAGAGGACATAGGTAAATCGATAGTTTTTGCAGATGACACTTCACTTTTATTCAGGGTTAACTCTCAGGCCCTCGATTTAACGCGCTCACTATCCCAGGCGGAGGAGGTATTTAACATCTTCAGTTATTTTGGGCTCGTTGTTAATGCTAACAAGACTAGCCTCGCCCTGTTTGGCTCTCCTCAACTGAAGTTGCAAGCTGATCTTGATCTCATTTCTTCATAAATCGGCCTGAAATTTTCGTCAACTACTAAATGTTTGAGCCTCACCTTACACGAAGGTTTACGTTGACGTGCTCATGTGCCAGCTTGTTAATCATATCACACCCAAATGTTCTGCAGTTATATCGGCCTTGCGCCGTATAGGAGTTCCGTTGGATGGTCTGATATTGATCTACAAAACGCTGTTTGTGCCGGTACTCACGTATGGCTTCTCTTATGGGGAGATGGTTACGATTAAGTTCTGCGTCGGTCTCAGGTAATTCAAAACGATGCTTTGAGGGCTATATTTCGGATGAGACATAGCCAATCTGTTAGAGATATATATTGTGATTATAAAATCCTGTCCATAGATTAACTGTATTGTCTTCAAGTAGCTACTTTCGACTTCAAAATAAGTCGTAGTTTAGTACCTGCTGGGGTTGCATTTCCACCAGTCCCTCAGCGGCGGAAAACCTCGCGACGGGCCACGTTTTCTGTGATACCTTGCGTTCAGAAAGATCTAGCGTCCAATCTCTTGTATACAGACTGCCCGTCGTGTGGGAGAGTATCCCATATGAAATCCGTTACTCGATGTTTCTGACCTGTTTTACCAGAGACGTCAAGATGGCTTTCAAATCGCAATACATGACTGAAAAAGGGGATTTATTTATGCCGGTTGTCTGTAATTCCGTTTTTCATTGCCATTTCGAGATATATTGTCTATCAAGTTAGAGTTCAGCATGCTCCCTCACATTGTGTGTCAGTATTGCCAATCATACGCTATAGGTATTTACTTATGTTTTTACTATCTTTATTTTATCTTTTTTTATCCCCAAACCCTTGTATCTCGGCCTGGCCTAATCGAAACGGACACGTGATAGTCACGATACACGCCCCTAGGCACGTATTGTGATTATCACGTGGAATAATAATGTGATGCATTATTATGCATAACATAATAATGCATATGTTACACATAATCCCTTGTCATATGCGAAACATATGCATAATTTATAATACCGAAAACAAATGTTTAAAATGTATGCCTAGATATAAATAGCAAAATTAGGTGGAGCGATATGAAGGTTGTTAGTCACCTAAAACAGCAGTCCCAGTCCCTGGCAAAGGTAATAGGTACTTACCTTACAGCCAGGAACGTTGGCAAACTTCCAGAGCAAAGACTAAAGTAGCTATTAAATATTGGCAGTCTCCTGAGAGGGCTAGCACAATCTTACTCAATAGCTATCGTCATGGTAATCGACGGAGGCATATATCCAGGTACAGAAATTGTCACAGAAGTTACTGAACTGTGCTAAAGATAACGGCTATACGGCTGTGGTTCTACACATAACGGATGACATAGAAATTAACAGATTATTACGTGAGATCGCGCAGATGGTAGCGCAATTCTGCAACAAAACCAATAAATCATTTATCATATTTATTCACTCATGTTGAGTAGCTTATCAACATAATATAACAACAAAACAGATACATAAATGGTAATAATGTATCAACAATATAACTACTCTCCAAGCGGTACGAGTATATGTTAAGATAAAGAGCCCTCATAAGCGGGCTAATTTGTTCAGTGATTGCACATAGAGACACTTTGCAGCATGATATACAGTGCAGACTTCCCACAGCGGTTACGGACACAATTGTCACACTCATCATGATACTCAGACCTACATAGGGTGTGGTGGAAGCCATGCGCAGCGTATTGTGTTATAACATGTCTGTTAGTAAGGACGATTCCTTCCACTCCGCGTTTCTCATTGCCTTAGTGTTAACAAAATCCGGATCAAGTTCAACCAATTTTACTTTCCATCTTCCAATGCATTTGTCGAAGACCGCGGTGCGGGGAGGTAACAACAACGCCCCAAATTTCCGTGAGGAGCGGACAATCCGTGAGTAGCTAAACCAGTCGATTGCGCGTTGACGTGTGGAGTCCCAGGGCCTGTTTCAGAAAGGCTGCTTTTAATTAACTCAGTCCATGTTTCTCACGGTCAGATGTGCCCATATTTTAAGTCAATTCCGTACGTGGTGGCAGGAGCGACTTTCAGGTCGGGAAGGCGGATGGTTGTCGCGAGGGAAAGGCGGTGTGGGCTTTTGATAGGCGTTGCCGCTGTCAGAGCCTTCCTGCATCTTCCCATAACGTGCCTTGAGAACCCTGCCCCGTTGCAAGGCAGTGTTACTCCCAAGTAAAAGAAATTCTTGTGATAAGTGAGAAGGGAGCTTTTAATGTGAAGAGTATGATCTCGTGCAATTCTGCCCCCTCTTTGGAACTTAAGCGCTTTAGTTTTAGCAAGGTTAACTCTTCCTAAAGCCCGTGACGGCTGTGTTTAGCCTCGTTAGCGCTTCCGTTTCCAACCAACAAAAATCCGGGTCGAGCAGAAGCCGAAGGAATGACAGGGAGACTAGGTAGAGCCCAGCAGCTATAAAATCGACCGGCAAATCATATGCTAGAACGCTTCGACAGCTCAAAGATACGGAGGCCTCCGACGAATGACGTGAGAGTACTAAATGCCTTAGAAACTGCAAGAAACTGCGACATCAGATTACATATTAAAACAAAATTACTTACAAATAATTAAACTGGCGGAAGTTAGGTGTTCATTAGAAATAAAAGCGCTTGAGCGACAAAATTAAACGGCAGTAGACACTGATGCTATAACGGGCATACGATCAAGCTGTTCTACCGTGAGTGTACTAAGGCATGCTGCACGAATACTGCTAAAGCAGGATCTGATGCAACTTGGCTGGCAAAAAAACAACAAACCATTTTGTGTTTCACGTGCCAGCAATTCAGGCACAAGGCTAGACACTGCCTGGATACTCGACGCACTGAAGCCCCAACTACAGAAAAGTGCTACAACTGCGGCGAGGCAGGCTGTGCCACTAAAAGCTGCAAGTAAACAGCAAAATAATACGTACGTAGGGCATGCCGCAAACACCACGACAGAAACATGTTCAGAATACAGAGAGGTCGTCAAGAAGATGCGATACTACCAGCGGGAGGCAGGCCACGGGCGGATCCCATGCTAGAAAACAAGGAGGGCCCAAACACGGAGAAATAGAGCGGGTTCGTTCCAGGGAACGGGCAAAGTAACAACATGATGACTAAAGTACTTCAGATCAATCTGGGCACTTGCAAAGCTCATGACCTGATAGAGGCGACGGCAGCTTGCTACGGCGTCAGCTGGCTTACACTAAGCGATGGCAAACCCCGATATAGCTGCTATGCGTCGCCCAACAGTCTTGAAAGCGATGTTTGCATTTCACTAGATAATTTAAAGGAAAACGTCTCCCAATAAAGCGGAAAACAAAACATAAGAATTATGGTAACTTGAGCGCTTCGGTTTCGTATTGCGGTCGTTCTAAGACAGGAGTAAAGCTCACCTTCATATTTATACAACTAAACCACTCATGAGAATAATAAAACTTATCTATCTATCTAACTCGTCCATAATCAAATTTACTTTTAGGTCAGCAGAAGTCAGAACAGAAAAATCACGACATCCAGTTTCCTAGGGATGGCGCTTAGTGTTCCTAAATACTCGGCTGAACCACACGAGAGACTGCCGGCGTTTTCACAAAGAAATTGGCGAAAACAAACAAGAAGTACGTGATCATAATAGTATCATGCAACAACTCGTAAACGCCCAAATGAATGCAGCTTATTTTGCACCAAATTTAACAACATGGAGATGCAGAGCATCAATATGCTAGTGCACACGAGCATTTACCAAAGTCAGAGTAAAATGTCATGCGGCTCGGAGGACGCTCACGCGCATGCGAGCGAGAAGCTCTCTATGAGATGGCTGGTCATGATAATTATGGCCTGGGATGCCGTTGGTTCGATCCCTGTTGTTGACTGAATTTCCTTCATTGAAACGAGATTATAAATAAAACCGCCGAGTGTCACCGGCCAATGCTGCCACAAGGACTGTTGGAGAAGTCCCAGATATCTCAGCATGTCCGCCCTCGGTACATTGAAGTTTTGTCTCACGGCGATTCCAGCCCATAGGAGACGGACGATAATCTTGAATTAAAAACAAAACCTAAAATGATGCCTGCTTAAACGGAATCAAGAACAAAAATGAAATGAACTTTGCGAACAGATCTAATTCAACCCACTGGATACCTAATGGCCAGCAAGAGAGGCTGAGAGTACCCTAGTCGATCATAAGAGCCCATATAATGAACGGACGGAACGGGTCGTCAATCTGCTAGCAGCACCCAATAGTATCTATGTCAGCGTCCCTCCATCCTCTTTTGCAAAGATAGGAGAGATGAGAACTGTGGGTTCAACACCAGGGAAAGCGCCAGATCTGGATGGCATTGCGCCTGGTCAGAATGGAATCGCACCAGAGGCAGTCAGGGATCTCGCAGAGGTTAGCTCGCACACGCTTCGAACAGTAGCTACCAAGATAATCAGGGAGGAACAATGTTCAACTCTGTTAGAAGAGACGAGAGTAATTTTGCACCAAAGCCAAATAAAACGCCATCAGAGCCACCCTCCTACCGACACTTGTGTACGTTAAGCGCCGTAGGGAAGGTACTACTACGTTAAGCGCCGTAGGGAAGGTAAACTTAGTGCCGGTAGGTTTACCCGGCAACGGGAAGAAAAAAGAGCCCCTATACTACCCTGCTTATTGGGCACGCAAACGTATAAGACAGGTGGTACTATTGCGTCAAGAGTAACATCATTGGCGTACAGCGCAACAGGACATATAAGTATCGGCGTTCAGCACTGTAGGAAAGCCACAGTACCCACTGCATACATATCCGTATGGACGATTTGCGCAGTGGTTGGTATTCATATATAAGAGCTGATGTATATACAGGGTGTTCCACAATTCGCTTAACAAATCTTGAGGTATAGTATAACTCGGCAAAAAAATATTTTTTTCAATGGAACAAGGGACCGAAAATTGACATATCTTTACTAAATCTGCGATTACAAAAGTGCCAGTCATCTTATCGACATACCAATCATTCCTGCGTGTTTGGAAGAAAAGTTTGTTGAATCTGTCGAATTGGATTCTACGTTCGCTCAAAACAGAACACATGTAGTATTGAAGATAATTCTCAAGAAATAAGACTCTTGCAATTCTGACATTTTGGCTTTTACGCTCACTTACTCATTTTTCAGAAGACATTTTCGCCCTTCGTTCATTTGGAGCAAATCTTTTTTTCGCCAAAATGTACTAGACCTCAACGTTTGTTGGAAGAATTCTGAAACATTCTGTATATCTTAACCACATGTTTGGGCTACTTTAAAAAAAAAACACTATAGGACCGCTTCTAGTATTATGTGCGCCACATCTTGATACAAACGGTAATATGTACTCACAAAAAGGTTTTCGCACATTTTTTTTCCCGCTAAGCGGTGCAACTACTGGACTAGTTCAAAAATAATGACACATTTAGACACAAAATGGTACTAAGTGTTTCAAATCCGCCGTGGCCACAAGAAAGAGACAGAATAACACAATACTCGTAGTGCTTCCTAATGTTGCAATGTTTTCGCTCAGCTAGAAGATATAGTATATATGTATCATTTTTTTAAATTATTATATATAGCCAGATGATAAAATTATCCACTCCAACCAAGCATACATGCATCCACATTATTCACATGCATAAGTAGCGTATTGCAATAAATGCAATAGAAAATTAGACATGACACAGGATAGCATACATGATCTATAAATGAATAAGAAAAACGACCATATAATTTTTGTACGCAATTTTAATTCTTGGTAAACGCCGTCTGGGGTTTGTCCGTTGGAGATATATGTAGGGACGGTAGCTCGAACGGCTAACGCATCGTTCTAACGAGCAGAGCAAAATAGCTCAACGATATCAGGAAAACTCTATTAGGGATTGGCAAACTAGACTTAATTTTATAATGAATCACCAGTATGACGAAGAACACTATCGACAACAAAAACATTTATTAAATATTTTTAATTAAATTGAGTACATTTTACGTTTTACCTAGTTGATTTTATCAATTTAAAACGTATCGATTGCCTGCAAAAGCCACGATGCCGCCCAGCAGGGGTGGTACTGCCCCGCCGCCTACCCTGGATATATCCAGGTTACGAGAAAACTCGACTGACACCAGTACGTGTGCTGATCAGACCGACGCCTCGAAGGAGGTCACAGCAAACACCCGCGATGCGCCGGCAATGGAGATTTCTGGCGAACCGAGCCCATCCTTACCGAACACCCCCGCGCTTGATCCCTGCGCTGGAAGCGTCACGGCAGAAGAGCGCGTCATAGGCTCCAAGCGCAAGAAGTTGTCTTCATTCTCTGCAAGCGCCGAAGACGACAAGGCTGTTGAGACTAATGATGGGTTTACTCGTGTGGTAACTCGCAGGGAAAAACTGACTGCATCCCGTGAACAGAAAAGCCTAGCTAAACTAAAGGAGAGTATATCGTCTGGTGAACTAGGGACTTTCAAGGTGATTATTCGGAGAGAACCATCCGACGGCGAAGCCTCAGCAGAGTTCCCTGAAGGCTCGCTACTATCAACGTATAAACACATATACGACGTGGCCCCCGGATGCAGAATATCCGGCGACCGGAAGTCCATTATTGTGTGGCTTTCGCGAATTGAAGACGCTTGCCGGGTGCTTTCGATTTCAACCCTAGGGAACCTACCGGTGGTCGCACACAGCCCATCCCTATCGATATTTAAAGCCAGGATACACGGAGTTCCAGTGTCAATCACCGAGGAGGAGATACAACGCGAGCTGTCATCACTCGGAGTCAATCACGTAAAAAGATTGTCTCACATGCGAAATGGAGCGAGAGTTATGCTCAGTAAAGTGATTCTTTCATTTACGCGCCAACCTCCGCCATCCGTATTTCTTGGATACCAAACCCACCAAGTAGTTCTCGAGCCCGACCAACCCAAATTATGTCACAAGTGCCTGAGGCCAGGACACTTCGCCGACAGGTGTACAATGCCCCAAGTATGCAAGAAGTGCGGCACCTCCGGACACCTAGCCGCAAGCTGCACCAATTCAGCAAGATGTGTGAACTGTCGTGGTGCTCACGCGGCGGGTTCATCTGCCTGCCCTCGCTTGGCCTACCTTCGGGAAAGAAACCGAATTATACTGGAAGCCCGCACACTACAACAGGTGAAGGTGCTGCACCCGGCGGCCGAAATCAGCGACATTTCTCCCACATCAGCCCTGTCTGTAGACAGCACATCTCAGGTTCCAAAACAACCTTCTTACGCTAGCGTCGTCCGCGGAATATCTCAGTCGCACAACGACCCTACACCGCAGCTGCTACTACCAGCTCCCATATCAATCCCCACCAGAAAAGGCGGAAGATCGACAGGGAGGTCCCGCCGCAGGTCGCCCGTTTTAAGACAACGTCGAATCAAAACACCCGTCAAGCGCACACGTAAAGCGACTCCGGCTGTGCCCAGCTCCAAAAGCACCTCCTTCGGACTGTCTCAAATTCTTGCAGGATTAAGCCCAGAGATATCGGCCAAATTTAAGGCCTTATTAGAGCTTTTGGAGCCGCTGTTGCAGCTGCTACCGTTAGTGGACAATCTGCGACGAATTGTACAACCATGAATGATTATGACCGCACAGCTCACGGCGCAGAAGCATCACGCGCTACTTCATCTACTACTAAATGTCCACTATGCGACGGTCGGTACACACGACGTGGACTAACAAGACATATATCAGCTAAACACCCGACCGCCACTGTCGCTTCCTCGTCAATACCGACAACCTCTGACACCCCCCGTTTGCAACCGGCGCAAATTTTGGAGGATATTCAAGCTGTTATGGGACAAATCAGGTTGATTCGAATCGTACCAAAGTCAGTAAGGAGACAAGTGGCCGAAGCTCTTACCCGTGTACTCTCAGCAGTCTCATCTGATAACGACGTCGAAGCATGGTATGGTCTTTTCTCCTTTGCACCCGTGGTCCTTCGTCTTCCCCGCGCCCGCAACGACGCTTCATCCCTCTCAGTCATAATACGCAACAATCTCCGCGATTTCTCCCAAGGTATGCGTCTGTCAGACGTGATTGCCACCTCTCATGCCCGAGTTTCGACTCCTAAACCATTCAGGAATGATACGGTGCGGCAGTCCATTATTAAACTCTCCGAAGGAGATGTTTCTGGCGCTGCCAGACTTATCGTTTCCACAGATACGATAACGCCCGGCATTGACCGTATAGAGGCTTTGCGAGAGCAACACCCATTAGCTCCCGAGGACCTAGAGTGGCCGACACTGACCAGAACCCCTATGCCCTACGTCACATCAAAGGAAGATATTCAGGTGGCTATCAAGAGCTTCTCTAAGAGCTCCGCCGCAGGGCTAGACTTTATGAGACCGCGGCTATTAATGGACCTTCTTTCACCGTCCCTCAACGACGTCGCCGCTAGCCTGCTCTCCGCATTGGCAAAGGCTGTAGACATTCTTCTTTGGGGCAACCCCCCTTCTTGCCTTCAACCGTTGATATTCGGCGCAAGACTATTTGTCCTGAAGAAAAAGGACGGATCGGTACGTCCGATTGCTTGTTCGTCTACGCTACGCAGGCTCGCCGCAAAAATCGGATGTAACCACAACAAGGCCGTTATTTCTGGCGCAACTGGTGCACATCAGTTGGGATTTGCGACGCCGGGCGGGACCGAGGTAGCCATTCATGCAACTCGTGCTTTTCTCGATTCTCGCGAACGCTCAGGGGTTCTTGTGAAGCTCGATTTTAGAAACGCTTTTAACAGTATGAGACGCGATCATCTGATGAAGGTCGTTGCATCCCACGCCCCTCATCTATTGCACCACGTCGGGCTAGCTTATCGGCATCCTTCCCATCTGGTCCTGCCTGAGCATGCTATTTCGTCCGCCACCGGACTGCAGCAGGGAGACCCCTTAGCACCAGCTCTGTTTTGTCTGGGTATTAAAGATCTGGTAGATTCCTTGAAAAGCCCGCTGAACCTCTGGTACCTTGACGATGGCCTACTAGGAGGAAACGTTCATACAGTAGCGGAGGACATTCGACGGGTCCTTAACTTTGGTGTAATATCTGGGCTGGAGTTAAACCCTGCCAAATGTGAAGTATGCACCCTGGGCTCTACCGGTGAGACTTCCCCAGATATACAGTTACTTCGAGACCTCCTGCCCGGCTGCAAGGTGACTGCCAAGGACGATCTGGAGCTACTCGGTGTACCACTTTGTCCCGAAGGACTTACAGCAGCAATCGAGCGCTGGAGATTAAAGCTGGAAAATGCCGCCGCTCGCCTTCCTCTTCTAGGAGCCCATCGGGGACTCTTCTTACTCAGGTCTTCTTTCTCTTCCTTGAGACTCATCCACCTTCTTCGAGGAGCTGACCTATCCAATCGGGTCGACGACTTGCAAGCGCTCAACGAGTTGACACTGTCTACCCTCGAGGCTCTGCTCAACACATCTTTACCACCTAGCGCACGGCAACAGGCATTACTGCCCGTCTCTCAAGGAGGCCTCGGGGTTCCGAACTTACAAACCTTGGCCGGCCCTGCCATAGTCTCCTCCATGCTAAGCGCAGAAAACAGGGCAACCCCCCTTTTAGATACAGCAGGAGTTGGCCAGTTTAGAAGCCGCTCAGCCCGGCTTCAGGAGAACCTTGAGGCCCGGTGCGGTGGTAGGCCTGACAACATACTATCTCAACATGACTGGAGTGCCCCTTTGCACGCTGAAGTGCAGCGACGGCTCTTTAATGAAGCTGCCGACGACACGACCAGAGCCCGTCTTAACGCCGTTTCCGCCAAGGATTCAGGCGCCTGGTTACACGCACTTCCCAGTGCACCCATAGGCACCCTTCTTGACGACGAGACGATTCGTATAGCAGTAGGCCTACGACTGGGGACAGACTTGGTTAGCCCCCATCGGTGTCAATGTGGTCACCCCGTCGACAAACTGGGACATCACGGCCTATCGTGTATCATCAGCGCAGGCCGACGCCCTCGGCATGCCGCTATCAATGAGACCTTCAGCAGAGCCCTCAGATCATGCGGTCGTCCGTGCATCCTCGAACCCCCGGGCCTCTGCGTGAGGACGGCAGGCGTCCAGACGGGATGACACTTACACCATTCGAGCGAGGCAAAATGCTGGTTTGGGATGCAACTGTTACCGACTCCTTAGCACCTTCTATGGTCGGTGGCGGCGCATCCGAAGCCGGTTATGCAGCCCACCTTGCGGAGACCAGCAAGCTAAGAAAATACTCATCAATTGGGTATCCCCACGAATTCTGGCCACTTGCGTTTGAGACCATGGGTGGTCCTGGTGTTCGGACCAGACAGCTGATCCGCAAAGTCGGCACTTTGTTAGATCAGTCAACCGGTGATAACAGATCGTCGTCCTTTTTTAAACAACGTCTGGATCTCGACATACAACGTGGAAACGCGGCCTCCGTTCGGGGCACACTTCTGAAGTGGTCTCGGCCTAGCCTAGACGAGGCGGACACGTGATAGTCACAATACATACCCGCTAGGCACACTGGCTTAGCTAATCTCTTGTAATATGTGTCCCACAAACATAATGTAATATACGAAAAATAAATATCTCTCTTTCTATATATTTATTTTTGGTGACGTTTGTCTTACAATGTTCTTAGTTAGAACAATGTTCTTAGAACGAGATTTACCGCCGCACGTGTCCCACACACTCAAACGCTTATAAAGTGCGTTACAAATATGAGCAACTAATGTTTTTTGGTGATAATTCCGGCTTGATTTACTTGAATTGCTTAACATTTTAAGGGCATGATGTACACGACGAATCACGAGTATGGTGTTAATTTCGGTGCAATCTCATAATCGGTTTATACAAAAAATAAAAAAGTGAAAAACAGTGTTGCTGAATATTAGCAACAATAACGCCTTACGGAGTATTCTATTATTAGCAGGGTTGTATGACTTATTTGATACTACATAAACGGGTGTTTCGTCCCTTCTTCTGAATCAAATCGTAACCTCGGACTTTCATGGAGTTAATGAGCTGTTGTAAGTGTAAAAGTGGAATACCAGTCCATGCTTGCTGGACACCTTCTTTCGAGGTCCGACAAATTATCATATTGTCGACCATTTGCGTAAAACTGTTTCACCAAATGTCCCCAAAGCTTTTTGATGGTATTCAGATCTGGACTCATTGCCGGCCAGTCAAAAAGTGGCACTCCTTGTTCTTGAAAAAAGGCTATAGTGTTAGCCGGGGTATGAAACGTGGCGTTGTCTTGTTGAAAAACTGCGTCAGGTCTCCAAATTCTTCTGAAATAGGCTTCTAACTGGGAACCGACGATACACTGGTACTCGCCGGAATTGTTTCGGCCTACAATTGCAACTAGATCAGACTTCCCATTATATTCAAACGCGCCCCAATATTGTAACGAAGTTAACCACAGCGTAGCAACAGAACTGCCAGTCACGGAGACGCCGATGGCTGGTGACGTCAGTAGACCAATCAAACACCCAAGCCGATGTGAACCACAACGACCTACGCCGCCGATAACTGACGATGTCAGTAAGCCAAGCAAGCATCCAATCCAACGTGCAACGTGACGACCAAGGGGACCACTAGGCCGCGTGCTAGTGACAATAGGGCACGTGCACCATCGCCGACCAATTAACGACGTCATAGTCGAGTCTTCCTTTTAACATTATTACTATACGAACGCTACGGCGTCACTTGAGCCAATAAATAGCCCGGGAGAAGGATACTACAAACGCATTCTCCGTCCGGTAACCTTGCGAGTCAGACCTTACGCTGTGTGTTTTCACTCATTGCCCCGAGTCGCTCGTGTTGTAGCTATCGCCCCGCTGAGCTTGCATCCCCAGCTAACTTGGCGTGACGAAGAAACGTTACAATATTTCACAGAACCACCACCGGCCACACGTTTCAAGACCATTTAGGTTACTTCCGTAAGTCATGCCGATAATACTGACAGCCGTCAGGGTCATCGAGATTAAATGTCTTTTCATCCACAAAGACGATGTTTTTCCACTCATAATCCCAAGTTTGGTATTTATGCGAAAATTCACGCAGTGCGACAATGTGCTTCGGTTGCAGTTGCGGCATGAGCTCTCTTTTCGCGTATCGCACGTTTTTGTCAGAATTTAACACTCGGTGCACTGTGGATCGGTGCACTGGCACTTCTAAAGTGATCCTAAATCCTGGAAGAAGACATTTGGTCATGAGTAGCCAACTGTATGATCCTACACCGATCTTGAATAGCCAAAACTGGTTTACGCCCGCTGTTAGATCTGCACCTTTGGTTCACTCCAGGGTGTAAGACCCTTTTGATAGTGCTCTTACGCCGTCCTAATCTGGTTGCTATAGCAGTTACTGTATGACCGAGTTCAGCATATGCCTCAATTCTTGTCTGTTCGTTATCCGAGAGATCATTTGTACGACTCATGGTTTAAACATAGGCTTCGTCGTTAGTTCAGAACAACGACTGAGCTGTAGAATATTTTGCAGCTATAGAACGATTGATTTAGCTAGACAATATTCCTAACACTTGATCCCCGGGATCGTATATCAGCTATCCTTTACAAACAAGAGCTGCGT
Organism: Dermanyssus gallinae; assembly: GCA_003439945.1. NCBI lineage: Eukaryota > Metazoa > Arthropoda > Arachnida > Mesostigmata > Dermanyssidae > Dermanyssus > Dermanyssus gallinae. Next base: position 118,684 of record QVRM01003374.1, read on the forward strand.
TGTTAGTATGTTCTTGTTGCTAATATTTTGCAGCACTGTTTTTTCACACTTTTTTATTTTTTGTATGAACCGATTGTGAGATTGCAACGAAATTAACACCATACTCGTGTTTGTCATGCCTTTAAAATTTTAATCCATTCAAATAATTAATGAATTATTCAAATAAATCAAGCCGAAATGATCACCAAAATGTTTTGCAACGCACTTTATCATGCCTGGCTGCGTATTTGATGCCATCATGTCTGGCGCTTGTGGCATATACTCGTATAGCTATGGTAGACCTTTCTTGCGGAGCTACATTACAGCCTCGGGGTTCCTCGGCTGTGGAGACTACCACAATTTTGGGAAACGCCAACGTGCAGATAGGTGCGTCTGGCATTGTCCGGTTTGTCGATGGGACAGATAAGGTCCCCGCAAAGTACAATTGTCCTGTTAAGGTCAACTAGATCCAAGCAATATAATAGTTTTTTCCAACAGATCGGCAATCGATTTTGAGACTTGAATACATTGTGAATACATTTTTGGAGATTGCTACAAATATAACGCAGTTGTCCTCTTTTTATAATACTTCTATTCCACTGAGCTTATTCTCGTATAGTACAGCAACGCTTCTTTCTCTTGTTCTTCTAGGACCTTTAGTCTGTTATCCAAGACATTCTATCAGATACCAACCGGACACCACAGTTGGTACTGTGGCCCAAGTCACGGTGAGCACCCATCAGTACGTCGTAATGTGTAGTCATTGTCAGAGGAAGAACGCTTTAAGTTGACTTTATAATCTCGCAATTCCATTGAAAGTAAATGAGTTAAATCTGTTGATTCTGGCTGAGCCCAGATTGATTTTCCACTACTACAGATAAGCGAACAGTTCGGTCACGAATGCCCTTGTATGATATTCTTCACGCCTGGATCTAGAATCGCCTTATTCATGTAGACACAAGCTCTGCTCTTATGAACAATTTGATTAAGTGTCCGATGACCGACTTTGTTTCAAGAAGTTTTCGGAATAAGCAGCCACGGCCACGCGACCGCCTTATGGTTCCTTCTTAACTCCTCTTATGACCCTCATGTCACGCATCTTAGTTTCGTCCTCTTGCAATCCGTGACTAAGCAATCCATGCTGAAGCATCTGAAGCATTGCGTCAGCTCGCGGTATAACATGACGCCGTGCTGTTTTTCAAGTTCCAAGCGGACCTCTGCTAGGAAGCTATTGCCCGCGAATGTCATCCATCAAAATAAAATGCTCCGTTGACGTTACTATAATGGTAATTGAATTTTTCGTTTTTATTTCAACTGTTTTGGAGACTTTGTAAGATATAAGAGAAACTAATGTGGTAGCTTCTGGTATGAAGGAGTGCACACCAGAAATCTTGCCTTTTCCTGAGGTGCGAGCTCCGGTTATTCTTGCAGATATTTTTACTTGCGGCAACTCTAGCGGCGATAGCAGTGCACCTCTGTCAGCCTCGTCCTCCACTGCAATAACGAGTTCCCCATTTCTAGTGGGAGTTCTAGTTTGCCACAGTGTATCCGTGACCCAGCTTATATATATATATATATAAATGAGCACTGTTGAGTGCGCAAACGTATTGTAAATGATTAATAAATCATCACAATATTTTCTATACATATAATATATAACTGCGCTATTGTTGCGCCAGCAGAAAGGAACCGACAGGGCCAGTACAGGCAGTGGCGGCTCAGATGATAATATATATATATATATATATATATATATATAGAAAATATTGAGATGATTTATTAATCATTTACAATGCGTTTGCACACTCGGCAGTGCTAGCCTTATATATATATATATATATATACCCGGCAGTGCTAGCCTTATATATATATATATATATATATATACCCGGCAGTGCTAGCCTTATATATATATATATATATATATATATATATATATATATATATATATAAATACACATAGATCTCAATAAGAGTGAAACGTTTTTTAAATACATAATTTATTCATAAAGTAGACACGTGACGCTGGCGAATTTAACTTCGAACAGCTGTTTTGATTAAAAGCATCTGTCGTGGCCATTGTAGCACCTGCTAGAGTTACGCATTCTATGCTCAGTGCAGTCTAGACTGTGTAGGGCCTGTTATACACAGTTCTATGCTGGCCCTATGCCAGCAGGTTAGAAGTTTAATGCCGCTCTAACATCGTTTCGCCTACATGCGATCACTGTAGGGAGATTTTTCCATGAATAAGTATGTGTAATATATTTGTTTTTTTTAAACATTATGTTCTCAATTTCCGCACCTGTTTTTTTATGTCATGCGCGTACATAGTCTTGTTTTTATTAAGAGTTTTGTAAACATTGGCATTTGATACAGAGTGCGCCGCCTCAACCTTAAAATGTCCATTCCGCAGGTAAACCTAGCACGAACGGTTTATTTGTTTTCAAGTTCCCATAGTTGTAATTTTTCCGAAAACTGTTAAGCCGTCTATTCGATTTAAATAAAAGTAGATGCAGCAAAGAGAGTTCGATAATTTTTGTTTAATCTAATGATACGCCATAGTAAGCAGTTCCGTGCTAGTACACCCCTTCTTTGCAAACGTCCGTTGACTTTGATCAAGAAATCGATGGCTTGCTAGATAAGCTTAACACGTCTGTCAGCGATCATCGAGTCCATGATTAATTAGGCAATACATTCTTGAACAACGAGCTGATTGTTTTTGGTAGAATAATTAATCAGTATTTTTTTCATAGTGGCCCTGTGACCCAGCTTAAAAAAGCGCAATTAGGGTTGCTGTCATCTTTTGTCATACAGGTATATCATTACAGGCGGCGCCACGAGTTTCGGTTCTGGTCGCCTCATGTGTGTCTGAGGTTCCGCCGGACGCGCAGTCACCTGCAAATCAATTACGGTGTCACGGCAAATATTGTCTGACTATAGGTGCTATAGGAGAATTGTGAACGCACGCACACATAGTCAACGAACAATAGCGTCTACACTATTCTTAAAAAGCACTGTTTTTATGTGCTTAAGTGCGTAATTTTTTAGTGTATTTGTCAGGTTAAATTGTATTAGGTTATTTTTTTGACCGAAAATTAGCCGTTGGCCTTCCATACTTGTCCCAATAAGTATTTCTAAAATAAGGCAAGTACAACATATTTCATAGAAAATAGCTCTTATTCAACCCTATCAAAGGCCATGTGACCTAGCGTCTTCCGCAGAGATATTTATCTATACGATTCAGCGGACATATCCCTTTTTATTTGTACTACTCAGTGAATGCACGATCTCTGACTTACTAGGGTGTCAAAACGTTTGTGGCATGGACTACGAGGCACAATCGAACAAAGGCCATGTACTTTTTATTATAATTATTCAATATAGTTCACTCGAACAGAATCAGTTCAACGATCCTCAATAGCCTTCGTGCCACGAACAAAATATTCAGCATCTTCAGGCCCAGTATACTCGTATACTACGGCAGATATCACATCACTGTTCTCTGATGTTTTTCCCAGGCAAGATATTTTTAGGATCTCCAAACAGATAGTAGTCGCACGGGGCTAGATCTAGAAAATGGGGGATGTTCGACAATTTCGAACTTAGTTTGCGTATTTTAGCCATAGATACAAGAGTCGTACGGGAGGGAACATCGTCGTGGTGAAACAGCACAGTCGTCTGCTGCAGCTCGGGTTGTAATACTAAAGGACGACGCTCCTTTAGCTAGCCCAAGAGTGTTGCGTAGTACTCTTGATGATTGTTCTCTCCTGTAGAAAGGTAGTCAACTGAAAAATTGAAAGATTTTTTTGCTTCTTTTGCATCCCAGAAAGCGGAGGGGGTAGTCAAAATCTTTCCGGTCGAGATGTGCTTATTTACCCTGGGCGAGGCCTTTTGCCGCGTAACGTGCACTCCTTGGCATCTTCCCATTCTCGGGCGAAATGCTGGGCCCAGCTTTCGGGATCGTGCGGATTTCGTTCTAACAATTCCAAGTCATCTTCGAAAGTGACACGCGTGCCAGTGTTGCTCCATTGTAAGCTCGTGTGGTATCAATTTTTATTTTTTTTTAACACATACATTTTAATTCAATATTTGATGTACTGCACCATGGCTAGTACCCGCGGACAATTCTCGCTGATGCATCATATTGAGGAGCCCAATGAGGCGATTTACTTGGCAATGGTAGTGTTCGCTGGTTGCGCATTGGATCCGTAAAGTGTAATCTGTTTAGTTTTACTTTTTAAATCATAGATAGACGTTTCACAAACAATATTGTATTACCTGGTAATTCTGCGGTAAATCATTACGCAGCCGTTTCTGCAATAGCAATGTTTGGAATCTTCAAACTCTATTAAGTTTCGTCTGTTTTACGAGCGGGTGGGGGGGAGGCTCTTTGGCTGCCGGTAGACAGGGAGGCGTAAGACAAGCGTCCACTCCTGGTGGCATCAAATTTTGGTGGTGCGATAATTGTTCTGGTAGGTAAAAGCTAATTTTTAGATTGTGCTGTGCGATTCGTTCATTCCGTTCAAACCGTATGAACCCATTCCATCCGCACTGCGGCTGATTGCTTTCGAGCCGGCATACGTCCCACGGCAAAGCAATCTATGTTTGCAGCCGCATCGCGTTAGCAGGTGGAAAAAAAACCTTTATTGGTCACCTCGTAGCTGGGCACGTGCCTGTGCATAGCGGAGTGGTGTAAACGACTTTGAAGCCAACAAGGTCGTCTGTAGGTGGACATTTGACAAATTCGACATTTAGAGAACCCTGCTTAGCAATCATAGCAGAAGGCGGAATGGGAAAACTAAACGGCTATCGCGTTCTCGTTACGCCAAATGGTCGGTAGAACCCAATTAAAATATTTCGATTTTATGCGACATGATTGTTCTCGCTAAGGACTAGGCTGTAGGACGACGACTGTTTATGATGACAATGCTGTCTACATGTTTTTTTTGTCGCATGTGGGAAAAAAGCTCGTTGCTAAACTATGTTCGCCAAACTCAGGCATAGCTTTCTGACCGATCAGTATTAGTCGCCCACGTATACGGAATGCGGCAAACATATCTGTCACAATTTGGCTCGCAGTTGATTACTATGTTGATTGACATAACGTGACGGAATTGCCCGTCGATGCGTGGGCGTGTCTCAACTGCGTGACTGTGTAAAAGGGACATCCCGTGCTAGCTTTGAACGACGAGGGCCAGATTTGCGCACGAAATTGCGCGGCGGAAAGATCGCGTGCAGACAGCGGTTCGGATTCGGTTGGGTGAAACACCGCGCGTCTCAGTGAACTCTACTCGTTTGAGATTCGCGATCTAGTGCTGCCTTTCTGCTGGTGGGTTCTCATTTAGATTTTTACTCGCGCTTTTAAGCTAACGCTATTTGTTTTACTACTACTACTACTACTGTAATCCTGTTTTACAAGTAAATTACCTATTTTATTCCAAATGCAGCTGCCATATATCACCAGATAGAGTGCATGTCGTGCCACGCTTAGACTTTGATGCGAAACGTGTAGGCAGATGCTTTTGACGTTAAACGAAAAGTGAGCTCATTTTTGTGGTTTGTCAGATTGGTGTTGTTGCGCCGACGAATCAACGTTGGCTAGTGATTCGCTAGAGCATTCATCGTAATGATGGGTCGGCAAAGCGTTAGTTGGCCGAGTTTTGTACAGTCTGTCGTGAGTGAGTTACTTATACTTACAACTGGTGCGGTTCGGTAAAGTTTTTAATAGTCCAAAAGGCATTTCTTCGTACTGCTTCGTTTTGAGTGCAATGCGTGGTGTGTTGTTCCATAGAGTGTTTGTAGCCTAAGAAACTGAGCCGCCTTATAAGTATTGTGAAAGGCTTTCAAATTCACATAAGCTAATAGTGGTTTAGGCCACACAGACTTGACTGGTTCAGGCGGGTGTTTCGCTCGTAGCGCTTTGGTGGTTTCCTCTGCAAAGTCATAGTCGCGTCCATTCTTCGAGTGGTTCTGCGGGCCGTCAGGTTATGTCATCTGGTAATGTGTCTCTTGTGGTCCTGCAGATAGGTCTCTGAATGTCTTGTGAGATGTTGTGTTGATTCGGCGCCGCGGTTATAACGTCCCACGTGGCCTTATGCGCGTCGTAGCAGGTTGTTGCCAGGGAATTTCTGCAGTGGATTTCTAGGCTTAGGCAAAATTATTGATGAGTTCCCTTCCTCTGACTTATACTTCTAATTACAGCAAAATGTTTTGGCATGGGACAGCTACGTACACATCTACGACTGGCTTTCTTTATCCTACACTGACTTGTTATGTGGCTGGATTTGAGACAATTGAAGCGGACCATCGGTTTGGCCCGGGTAAAGCATTAGAGCGTGTAACTTATATTCCAATAATATAAAGGTTGTTAATTGTCGGCCAAGTGGAATAACGTAGCCATTTTTACGCCTAGTAATCTTTAAGACCGTCACCCCGTGGCTCTTCGTGTGGGCCTCCTGTGTGTCGGCAGATATATTTCCCCTTGTCCGCCACCATTACTCTAATCGTGACACAAAGGCCTTGACCCGCGGACTGGTTATTGCCCGAGTGCCTCGGGCAGACTTCTCGAAAACTGCGGCGTGCAATATTCCTAGTGATAATCTCGGGAGCTCGGAAGACGGGAACTGTTCGCCGCTTGAAGATGGACATATGGGGATCCCAACCGTGCAAGAGCTCTGAAGCTTTCTTAACGAGCGTCTGAGCGCCTTGCTGTTTTTGAGGTCTGCTGCCTCCGATTGTACGTCGTACAGAGCTTTGCCGCTATCTAATGCCGCAACGTTAAGTACTTTTGGAATGTCCATTTAATGTAGAAGTAACTTGGCTTTGACTCAGAAAACCACTTACTAGTCCACTAAGAGAAGTCATGGTAAAATTAGAGGCAAATGTATTACAGGCCAGTGAGGAAACTGGAGAGCTAGATATCCTCAAGTTACGTCGCCCGTAGAACGGAACAAACTGTGATAGTCGCCATGTATCTACAAGGAGTGGAACATATTAGCATCGCGCTCGCAGGAGTAAGGAAAAATCGACGAACTAACAGAACGCGGCGCAACTTATGTCGCCGTATACGCGCTTCTCGGAACGACAAACAGAAGACCTTAAATCGAGCAATATTCTCTCTGCCTAGAGGCTAGGGTCGGGCAGCAAACCAGGACCGCGATCACGAACGTTACGGGACGAGGGCAGATTAAGTTGATGCAAAAGTTCTTGCCGTTCTGTTATTCACTTGTTTTGGAGGCTTCAAATCGATAGGCGACATCAACATGGGAATGGGTGATACACTTATCTCTTATATACACTAAAGCGGCCATTACTGCATCAGCTTGTACGTTTCGCATTGGCTTCAAAACTTAGGTTTTGTCTGAGAAGATAGAGAAATAGTGAGTGTAACAGTGCTGACGTTCCATGTGTTGGAGCCACATCCTTGAGCGGATACCTTCTGAAACGTCTACCAACAGTTCTGACTGACCAACTGACCCTGCTTGGAAATCTGTGGTGTGTCATTTATTTAAACTATCGAGAAGTAGGCTGGCAAGATAGTTGTTCTCAAGGCCTGCCAAAACATTCACAGAGAAGCGACCTTGGCGTGCATACGAGCGGGTCATATGCAGGTTCTCTAAATATGTCCTATTACGTAAAAGAAGCTTCAACCTTGAGGAGTATAAGTTCAGAACACAGAGCTTAGGTGTTACTTTATTTTGCAAAAACTGTTAGCGAAATTCTACATACGTCTGGTTATCAGTGGATGGCAAAATGTGGACCCGCTGAAACCATTAAGGATGTAGTTCTTTGTTGGTTCCTGCGGAAGAAACTTCACATGCGCTCACCACAGACGAAGCTTCGTTTACGGAACGCAAACATCAGCACAAGACACTGACAGTAGTTTATTGAGCAAGGAGACCGAGGGCTCCAAAAAGGAAGAACAGGTTTTTGAATGTTTAAGTTCGGTAGCTGGAGACGCCAAGGTAGGCCCACGAAACCGATAGACGATATGGCACATTACCCATTGTCACGCATTATCCATAGCGGTGGTCGCGCAGCTATCATGCTGGCGTAAGCGGCGCTATTGGCAGATCTCACCGCTCGGCTCGATTCCCACCGATGTTTGAGCCACGTGGCTTAGTCCCGGGAAGATAGAAAACAACCTGGCTCTACGACAATAAAGCCTTTAATACTGGAAAAAACATGAAATACTGGATGTCGGACGGACTCAAACCCGGTATGATCCGACATAGTACAATTCAAAACGAGACCGTAGAAGAGGAGGCGAATAAGTCTTACATGAGGGGCACGCACACAACTTCACGCCGTTTGCTTTTGAGAGGTGAGAGCCAGGAGGCTTCATAACGGAAATTTAAGAAACATCATAAACAAATAGAGATCGGGCAAGTTATTTTGGCAGAAATTGATCCAACAAGTCAACACAGCGGCGGTGGTTGGGTCGCTGGCTCAATGGGCTAGTCTTGGATTTCTGTGGGCGGCGTCTGACGAATAAGTAATGCACGAGCGGCGTCTAAAATTGTGACGGACAACGTAATTAAATAAATTTAACAACGTTATGTCGGCCCACACACCCGCATATAATATATATATATATATATATATATATATATATATACGTACATGCATATATACACTTTTAAAAACCTTTCTTAATTTCTTGAGACTTGTAGGGATAGGGCGTATTGAGAGTCCAATATGCTGATCCAGAGAAACGCATAGCAGCTGTGCAAAATGGTGTCTGAAACAATTGATTTTTACTAAAACAATGTATCTAAAATGGAAAAGAAGGGGGGAAATTGCTTTAAGTTTAAATAACGGCTAGTGTTTGTCTGTTCAGCTATGGCAACTCTGGCTGATTACATCATCGTGTCGGCGATCGTCATCTCCACATCAGGCGCCCTTTTCTTTGGGGACGAAACTTCGGCTCTACTTGATGGAAATGTGGTAAGTTCCTTAGAGCAACTATGTTCTGGAATTTTAGTCCCATGACTAAAGGCGTTTGTCGAGAATATTTATGTTGTTCGGTAATATATATATATATATATATATATATATATATATATATACTCTAGGACTGTTTCTGTAGGACTCCTAAGAAGACGGAACCATGCTTGGTAGCTTTGTGAAATAATGTGTGCTATCTTCGTATGCCGCTTCTCATCTTGCAACGGGGTCACCTGTACTGCGGCAAAATCGCGGCCCTTGCAGACGAGCTCTCGGCACGGGGTCACCTCGATGAGGACATCTTGGCTGTGTTCAGAGACGTGGTTACCATTGTCGTGGATTTCGCGACGAACCGACAAGCTTCTAGACGTCCCCCTCAAACGCCGCGCGGCATCTCTCCTGTAGGCGTTGTAGGCATTATTTTGTGTCCAATTTGTGGTCTGCTTAAAGGCGTACCGGCCTAGCGGCGCCTCTCCCCCACGGCGCAGCCACATCGCACTTCGGATACGAGTGCTCGTGGGCTAGGCGTTCGCCGACACGCTCCAAGGGGTCCGCTTCTAGGTCACCGGGCTCACGTACCTGAGTTTGCCGGTACGAAGGCTCAGCAAATCATGTGCCTGATATGCTTTGGCTGTCGTGCGGCTCCTCCGGGCCCGGAGGGGCATCAACCTAATGCAAGAAGCAGTGCCATCCAAATGGGTTCTCCTGACCGCATGATTCAGATGCCAGCGGCTGTGTCCACAGTCGAACAAAGCCTTCATTCTATCCCGGTCGGCCAATGCCACCCTATCCCAGGACGCGCCAGCGCGCCGTGCGAGGCTCCCGCGAGCACCACTCTGACGACCCTCGGGATTCAGACCTAGGTGGTGCGCACCCTCTTACCAACAAAGGAAATCTGATAGCGACCATAAGGTAATCCGACATTGACCTAGAAAGCATTCACCGTTACGCTAGAAGAAGTTGCAACATATTCATGGGAGATCAACCGCAAAACACAGTACTTGTAGGGAAATAATTGACCCTAGACTCACGGGCTTGTCAAACTAAGGCAAGAAAATAAGGCCAAACAAAGACTGTTGGAGAGAGTCTGAACATGATATAGGAAGATTGGCCGAGCTGCCAGCGTATAACAACGATTAGAGGTGCTCGCAAGGGTGATCCTTTGGGATCTCCCTGCAGGGGAGCGCAGCGAAGGGAAAACAGACTAGACTCCAAACCAAACAACGGCTAGGGAACTACCTCCCCGCCCGAAAGAACAAGTCGCACAAGTCGAAATAGGAATGGGCAAGGAAACACATGACCAAGAATCTGACAACTAACCTCCGGGCCTACTGCAACGCGGCCTACATGAAGGTTTCATTCTCCGCGGCAGGGAGGACAGAGGTGGGCATCTATCTGCGTTCTGTTCGATAGGAAGAACCAGACGATGTCTATAATACAGCCACGCGCTGCCCAAATTGCTAGCGCCCGGACATCATCTCCACTGGCCCGGCGGGATCTAAGAACACGGACAGTCGCCGATCACCGCAAACGACAAAAGCAGTGCTAGACAGAGCATGGCACCGTTGGCTACAACGCTACTTTCATGGCGCTTAACGACCACTGGGCGACGCCGACACCCTGATGTGAGAAAAGACGACCAAGAAGAGGGTGCTGTCCTCCCGCAAGCAGTACGCGTGGTAAAGAAAGGCTCACTGAAAGCCGAGATAGGCTTATACTTCGGCTACATCCCGCATTCAACGCACTTAAGTGACCTACAGACTCGTTAATACGTACGGACGCCAAAGATGCTCGCTCAGACGCAATTTCCTAGATGGCCTTTAGGCGGCGATCAAGCTTAATTCACACACTTCAACCGCGGTCACAAGGTTATCAAAAACCGTGTATCCTCCACCTCCCAGGGCCCATGTCGTTGCCCCCTATTGATTATTGCTAGAGAATTTAGGGCCAGATTCTTGCCATGAATTCCCTTGTTGTTGTGTTGTATGCAGCTATTACGAACACGCTTTCCCATTTGTACAATGTCATATGACATATAGAGGGGCTTGTAACACGACTACGGCAGTTAGCACTGTCATGGTGGTTACCCGTCTTCCTTTAAACATATTACGAGACGTTATGTATTATTTTGTTGCACTACTGAATACATCTTTCTTTGGTGTTTTCAGAAGGAATATGTCAACCTACAGGGGCTGAACCTAGACATCATAGAGGTGGAGACATCCGATGGTTGGCTGCTGCAACTTCACAGAGTACGCAATCTAGACCTGTTCAATGCGACACTGTCGACGCCTGTGCTTCTTGCTCATGGTTACTCGTCCTCTTCCATGGACTTCATGATCAACCCGCGCAATGAGAGCCTTGCCTTCATTCTGGCTGACAAAGGATACGATGTGTGGTTGCTGAACTTCCGAGGGACCAAGTTTAGCAACCGGGTTCTACGCGACGGCCGCCCTACTGCGCCCGACGCCATAGATTACTATCGGATGACGTGAGTGAATGCTAGAAAGACCTAGTTCTCCACAGTCCAACAATGTGACGGTCACTACACACATTATTTAAGGGCAACATTACTCGTGTTGGTATGTCGTCTCACGCCAATACAAAAAAAAAGATATATATATATATATATATATATATATATAGGGTCTACAAAAAAGTATTTTTGGATTGGCGCTTGCGCGGCTTTTACAGCGCCCGCCCCGGCGCCTAGGCATAGATCATTGGCTCACTCTTTGTTGTTTTCATGTGAAAAAGAGCGGGGAATCTGCTGGTCTCAACCATTATGAAATCTGTTTAGCCGTTTGTTCGTAAAAGTGCTGCAAAATGGAGGTAGAAAAATGCCAAATTCGGGCGATTCTACTCCATAAGTTTAAAAATGGACTGAGTGCAACGCAGGCTTACAAAAAGTTGTTAAAATCGTTTGGAGATGCCTGTTGTGCAGACAGAATGTGCCAACAGTGGTTTGAGAAGTTCCAAAAGGGAAAAAAATAGTTTTATTGTGTATTTGGTGGAATGTGGGCGGAATAGTGCACTATGAACTTTTACCGCGTAACCAGACGATAAATACGGCCGTGTACTGTCAACAACTCGAAAAAGTTCACGAAAAATTAAAGCAGTCGTACCCTGCACTAATTTCAAGAAAGGGTGTCCTGTTCCACCAAGACAACGCAAGGCCCCACGTGAGTAGGGAGACCCTTTCGAAAATTTCCCAGTTAAAATGGGAACCTTTGGAACATCCACCGTGTTCCCCCGACTTAGCACCATCTGATTACCACCTATTCAGATCGATGCAAGATTTTTAAATGGTAAAAAATGCACTTCTATCGAACCGTGCGTTCTGGACTGGAAGAATATTTTGGATTTTTTTGTAAATTTGGAAGATTGTTTAGGAATCGAAAACCTTGTAAATCGTTGGGCAGAGGTTGTATCTTCCGGCGGAGAATATATAAATCAATAAATAAGACCTCCCGTGTCTCCTTTATATGTGTTTTCTTACAGATATACACATTATATTTATTAAAATGACATTTAAGTGTTACAGCGAGATGTAATTAACTATCAACACTAGGGCTTGTGGGGAGCGCTACCAGTCGAGCTTATCCTCGAGGCAGCCCCTCATTGTGCCCATTATTGCTGCCGCATTGCCGCGTTGAACTGCCAGCGATAGTCGCTGAAGTAGAAACTCAAGTGCTCTTTTTTCCCCTGTCGCCAGTTCAATTTGTTTGCCAATCTTCTGTAAAAGCGACCATGCCTCAGGGCCGGGCCCCCCGAGTGTCTCGAATACTAGCGGCACGAAAATGAACTCGTTGGCGAGCTGGGCATAATTATTGGTCTTTAGACGCTCAGCCTTGCGTGCTGCGGAGCCAGCGGAAGATGCACTGGCCTTCAGGGTCGACGGGGCGAGCGTGTCGGTGATAGTCGCATCCCAAACAAGCGCCTTTCCCCTTTCAAAGGGGATAAGGGTGAGACCGTCTGGTCTCTTTCCATCGCTTCTCAGGAGGCCGGCGGGCTCTCGGATGCACGGTTTTAGAGCGGATCTGAAAGCCCTGGCTGTGTTTTCTTTATAGCGCCAAAACCGAAATAACCTTTTTGAAATCCTATATATATATTTGTTTTTTTTTAACCTAGGTTCTTTACTTTGAGAAACCTCTCCTTGACACATCTGTCGCTTCGGGATTGAAAAAATAGTTAGCACAATGACTAAAACAACCTGTCAATGACGTCGACCGACTCCACGTTTCGATATAAACGTAGTTTGTATTAGAGTATTGACTTTTTTAGAATTTTGATTGCAATGTAGGTTTTTTTAAAGACTTTTTGTTTACTTCTCGAGCGCAGCTCTCAACGCTTCTCAACTGGCCTCGTCGACCCGCGGTGCTCGTCATATTGTCCCGCTCTGCATTGAACATCATACGCGCGAGAGCTGTTACGCTAATTTCTAAAATCGTTTAAATACAAATATGGTATTTGCGTGATTGAGACAGTATGAGTGGGCATGCTGTAAATCCTGTCTACTTAATTTGTGGTCTTTACAGGTGGCAGTATATGGCCGAACGGGACTTACCGGCCGTTCTGGATAGGGTCCTACTGGAAACCGCCGCAGAGAAAATCTATACGGTCGGACACTCTATGGGAGGCTCAACTTTTTTTTGCCTATTGTCTGAGAATCACTCGTACGACGACAAGGTACATTGTGCATACGTTAAGGCTTCGACATAGCACCCGTTGCATTTTACTAATGGCTTTCAGGCTCACGTGGTCCGTGTGTCGACCCGTTAAGATACACCACAATGCACGAACATACAGGAGTAGTTCCGACACATATAGCCGAACGATCGCGATTTTGCGATCGCGTGCCTGTCACTGAGAGTGCACACCCGAGGTATTTCGAACTCCCTGCTAGCGGCGAACAGATCTCGTTTGACTCGCATTTATGTAAATCGCTAGGTCCCGCATAGCTACCATACGCATGACAATGAATAGCAGACAGAAATAGAAACAGTGTTATCACTGGTGGTAAAACATCTTACTTGTCTCGGTTTTTGTTTATGTTGCAGATCTTGTTTTTCTACGGGTTCTCACCTGGACTACGGTTTGACGAAGACAGCACGCTCAAACTTCGGGTGATACTGAAGCTGGTGAACCTGATCACAAAGGTTACCGTAAATGTAAGTTATAATCAGGCCTGGATGATAAGAAAGTTTCTCTTTACCAGAGGTTAGTGCGACACTCACGTTGAAAGTATTAAAGAAGGCCCATTGGTAAATATTTAAATAGTGTGTGCAGAAGCTGTGTCAGTATTGATTCTAGCTCAACACCGACCCAGCTTCTGCACACACTAATTAATTATCAACCAATAGACGTAGCAAGTAATATTGCGTCAAATATTTCCTCTTGTGAAAACTTTTTATAGCCACATAACGTAGAAAGAGCCGTGCCGACTGCGACGGTCACTAATTGGAATAGTAGAATAGCTAAGGAGAAGTTCTGCAAACCCTTCAAACAATCGCCAGAAACATTTATTTTTCAATCAATACTAATTATAATCTATTGTGTTACCAAATGATTACCAGCCGGTAAGAGTAAAGACTGAACTTCTTATAAAGATATACGTTCGTTTCTCCAGGCATCTCCCCGTCAGGAGCGTGTCATTTTCGTGTTGCCGCGCTGAACCCCTAGAGCGACGCGCCGCTTTTGGAACAGTGTGGCATAGTTTGTCTCCGTTCGGCTTTTCGATTACATGTTCGATGATTATGCGCGTTATGGCCATGGCCTCTCGCAACCAAACGCCTGATGTCTTCTCGATGAACGGACAAGTGGTGTGCTGGTTCCTCAAGGATTTGCAGTAAAGATTCTTGTCCCCTTTGCATTGCGTGTAACCGCCTACCGTGCGGGGATCGCCATATAGCTGGTCGCGTAAGTGTTCCGAATCAATACGTCTCAGATCAGCAGTTTCCCGTGACCCAAATTATCAAGGTCATGTGGTTTGCTCTAGTGTTTCCATCTTCACACAGATGTGTCGGCTCGATGCGCACGCCATAGCCCGGCTGTCTGAAGGCTCTAAGGAACACACCATTTACGGCTCCAAGGTACACACCATTTTTTTATTATTTAATTTTTTAATAGTGCCGTCTTCTATCAGCTTGACTTATGGTGATCCTTTGCATCAGCCATGTTCGTGCCACAAGAATATGTGTGAGTGGCGACTCCGTCAGACTTGCGGCTAGGGAGCATTCGAGGCAGCACCCGAAGATACGATAACATATAGCAAGCTGTTTAACTTGTTTCATTTACTTAGCGGTAAGGGGCTTTGGATTATTATTATTATTATTATTATTTATTACATGTTAAACAATTTTACAGTTGTGAGGTCTGAACATATTATTGCAATGTTTTGTTAAATAATTAGTTCACTCCAGGGCGCCTAAAATAGATGCCGCGTTCCCTCTGCAAACGGCCAAGGACAACGCTTGCCTCAAGAATTGACCCTCTTTTCGGTCGTTCGTGATCTCCTGAATTCGCTGACTCAAATCTTCAACAGAGCTGTTGGTTGTGCACGAAACCGTTGCATCCCAAGCTAGGGACTTTCCATGTGACCATAATGCAATGATCACCCCATCAGGTCTTTCTTCGCCAGCGGACACTAAACCTCTCGGTTCAAGTGTAGATAGTATACCGGCTTTCCTAAGGGATCTTATGATCACACCGTTTAGTTCAGCCTGCCTGGACGATCTACCGGCGCTCTTCGGGCAACTCAGTGGGTGTAGGCCACTGGAATCTACTATCTCCCCACACAGTTTGCACTGAAACGGCTCGCAGACGCTAGCGCCGATTCTAAGTGCTGACATCATGCGGAAAGAGTTGGGATCCAACATTGTGCCGAGCTTAGGCGAGGGTAAGCCCTTAAGCCAACCCCCACTGAAGTTATCTTGTGCCGCTAAGAATACGGCGCGGTCTCTCCCGGAAACAAGCTCGTCTAAGATTTCTCTGCCCTTATTATTATTATTATTATTATTATTATTATTATTATTATTATTATTATTATTATTATTATTATTATTATTATTATTATTATTATTATTATTTATCATCATAGAACAAATGGAACATTTGTAAGGTAATGCACGCGGCATTCCAGTCTTAATCGAATGGTTTTAATAGCTGGTGGACAGCTCAACATGGGATACACAAAGCGAATCCTTGCCCGAATCGATAGTGGGACCCACTAGTTACCTTACAGATGATTCTAACGTCTACACTGCCATGAGCACAAAAAACGTACGTCCTCTACCAGTTTCAGGGCCCTTTAGGCCTTTTCGGCCCCGTACTTGACGTGTGCTGATCTGACCAGTGTCATATCTAGAATGACCTCAAGATACGTTATTTTCTTTCTGATTTTTATCGGATGGCCTGCCATTACAAGGGTAACGCCGGTCGTCCTCATCGTCAGTTTCGAACTATGGATTCCATCGACGGACGCTGGTCGTCCGGCTTCAAATCGTGGAACTCCATCCACTCGGACACCATTAGCAGGCCTCATCGGCGGCGCTCTCCACGGCTCTTCCGCTCCTGGCCGTAACCATGAGTGCAAGGTCGTCGGCATACGCCAATGGGTCTACCCCATGCGAGTCACCAAGTATCTCGAACACCCCGTCATAAGCTATATTCTAGAGCACGTGTCTCACAATTAAGCCCTGTGGGACTCAAGCAGTAACCTCGTAGTCCTGCCCACTTGCAACCAGACCTCTGTCATCCAGGTAGGATGTAATCATTCGTTTTTTTCTGATCTTTTGACTAGTAGCCTCGCTAACGCCGGGGAAATTTCATTCACGCCGGGCGCTTTGCCGGTTCCCAGTTTACCGTGCTTGCTCAACTTCCGTGATGCCTTCCAGGGTAACCAAGAACTCCTAATTATCTCTCTGAAGCTGTGCCGTAAATAGAGTGGTTACGGTCCCTCGCAGCATATTCGGGAGAAGTTTTGGAGCATGCTTCTGGAGTCTAGCCATAACCATCGGTACGGCATGCCCTATCGTGCTCGTCGTCGCACTTCACTGCGTCTATCAGCTCCTTCCACGCTCGGGCTTTACCTTTGGCGATGAGTTTTCGTGCAGTCGACCCTCAATCGAGCAGCATTTCACTCCGCCGCTGGTTTGCCCGGTGAAATCGACGGGAAGGACTAGCCCTCCTTCCCGTAGAACACTTCCCGTTGATTTTAGCGCGCTTACCAGCCGCGTGTTCTTGCGTAAATCTTGTCGAGCATTCTGCAAGTCCTGCGGGCAGCTGCAATTTCTTCGCTCCACCAATCGTTGGGAGAGTGGCGGCCTCCGTGGTTGTGTGCTCCGGCAGCCGTTTACAACCCTCGTCTATCTCGATTTCTAGGACTTTTACATCGAGTTTCCGCAATTGCCATTTGAATTAAAAAGTGCCTAAATATAAAGAAAATTGCCACCTATTATTAGGGAGCGGGGCCCCTCGAAAACACAGATAGTGAGACCGATATAACTGCGATCACTCATGGTCTCCTCCGTCTGCCTCACCCGCCACTGTGCCACCAGTGGAAAGACTGCCTCGTTGATCATTGTTAGATCGATGATGGCCGTCCGGCTCCCTCTGAAAAAGGTAGGGATCTTTTTGTCATTAAGAACTATAAGACTCTTTTCAATCGTCCACTTCTGTAGAGTTTGTGCCAGTTTAGTTGTGGTCCGGCTATCCCATGCTATGCTGGTTGCGTTTATGTCCCCTTTAAGTAAGTTAGGTGGTCACTACCCTCTTGCCTACACGTGACCCCGCGCTCTAAACAAGTTTGTCGAGAAATTCCTCGTATTCCTCTTCCTCCTTTTTGGAATAGAAGTAGCAGCTGCAAAATACCGCCACCCCATCAATCTCCAACCAGGAGAAACCTCTTCTGGCCCCCGCCCTCTAATTGCGAGGTTCTTCTTAGAACCCATCCACAAGATTGTGGTATCCGTCTTTGCGTCAGATACCCATTCTGCCTTCCGTTTGGTGATCGCGATATTTGGCTCGGACGACAGGCCCTCGTGTCCTCTCTCCGTGCAGGCTCATCGAGCATCATACCATGCGCCGCCCAAGAGCAGTTAACGTTTACTGGAGTATCTTTAAGGTTGGCCGAATAGACGGCCCGCACCTACTAGATTTTAGTCTCCCCTTCCGTCCTCTGCCATGATAAAGTAGTTTTCTTTTTCTCAGCCCCATTTTCTTTACTCCATCTCTTATTGCTATTCTTTTTCAGTTGAACTTCCATGTAGGTGTCTTTGCCATTATCCGTTTTTCCTTGGTCCTTGGCGACGCCTTTTCGGGCCTTTTGCTTGGCTTACCCCCTATAGGCAAGTAAAGTTTTCGGGCTGACCCTCAGCCAAGATTTAACGTCCACGGAACTGTTTTTCACATTGCTTCATAGACGGACCCCCATAAATACAAATGTGCAACGGTGGGGCTCGAACCCGCGCACCTATGTGTCTCCTCCGGTCGCGAGGCGCTGACTTAAGCCACCACGCCACCGGGCTCGACACCCCCTATAGGCCGGCAAGACAATCTATCAGTACGGCGCAGACAAATTTTTTTTTGTTAGTCTTGCATCAGTTTAAGGATCCCATCGTTTAACGAATACTAAAATACCTTTTTGAAAGGGCAACGTCCTTACATAGTAACGGTCATCAAGTTTGCGACCAGGTGGTATGATCTCGAAGCAGATTTATAATTGAAACGATCTCTTTTCAGCTTTAGACTCGGGTAGTCTTGATTTTTCAAAGTGCGCTTTATAGATAGCGATGTACGATGAACATGACCGAATTATTCTGCAAGGCTAATTCCAGTGTACGTGAAGTTTTGCACTGATTTACACGAATCTGGCGGTCAGGTTGTCTTTGTTTAGGTAGGAAGAGCCCTTATTTTGTTGCAAAAAATTTGCATTTGTCGATTTTGCCACAATGTGGTTGGAGACGACAACGACGTTGGAGCCGGCTCTTGCTCTGAGATTTTAGTGTACTCTTTTTAAAATGGCGGAATATGTCGCTACATGTGCACTTGTTCAGCCGTGTAAGGAGCCCGCTTCGTACGCCCAGTTTTGTCCCTTCTGCTAAATCACCAGTGATCGCTATTGACGAAAGCCACATCGATGCATGAACTCGCATTAATGATGCATTTATTACTTACGTTCACCTTGCTTGGCATTAGTGAAAACATGAGAATGAAAGCAAGGCAAAGTCGATACCTGTTATGCGCTGAATATTAGAAGCTAAGGAGACTTAGAGTCCAAGACAGCAAAGAAGGAAATAGTATGAGCGCCCTTGAACCCGGAATGTTGTCGAGTTTAAAGTTCCCTAAACGGTTGCAGACTGTACTGTTTGCCAATGCAGAAACCCACTATCGCATAAGACAGCACCGGGCAAAGCTGACAGCTTTTCTGCTCGAAGAAGCTAGTAGCTGAGTGGCGGCTATGAATAGTGCAGAAAAGCGTACCGTTTCGATCGACGATAGGAACTGTCGACCCGTTTAATGGCTACTTTCAAAGTGTTTGCTTGGTAATTCGCTTACTGTTGTCTCATTTCACAGCCCTTCTTCCACGTGTTAGCTGGCCGTTCGTTTTTCGCGTCAAGAGTTCAAGCGATCAGCAATGCTAACGACTTGCTTCGTGTCTGTATTAGCTACTTTACACCAAGAGTCGCCATCTTCATTTTCAACCTCTTTCTCCAGCGCAAGCCGCTTGACGTATTGAGGGACAATCCGCACCTTAGAAAGGTTTGTACAGCTAGTCGAGCGCATTGCGTATTATAGTGGGTATGCTCGTGCACGTGAAGCCACAGTGGTAAGGGAAATACGCCACTGTGTCTGTACTGAAGACAAAGTGTCGCTAACGTTCTGTTAGATATGTGTTTGCTTGTTTTGGGGTCGAATAACTAGTTACTTGTCACGGTGGTAACGGGGCTATCAACGTATTTACCTCACTTTGTGACCAACTGTCAGTGGACTTGTATTAAAATAGACTCCCGAGTAAGTGGGAACGCATATCTAAAACTTTTCGGACTGACCCTCAGTCAAGATGTAACGTCCAAGGGGGACCGCTCTAGAAAACGCATGTCTATCATTCTCTACGCGACGTTTGCCTCAAACTTGGCTGCACCATTTAAAATGCTCAGAGCAAGCTGAGAACAAGCCAGAATAGCGTGAGCGCCTATGCGAACTGCACTCATACGCATAGATTCGACAGCAGCGTAGTCACGTAGAAAATGTAATACTCATGACCATTCTATGCTCTACTGCCACTACCATTCTGTTATCTGCTGCCGACTGCGACATAGAATAGATCTAGCCTGCCTAAACCTTCTAGCTAGATGCCTTTCTATGCCTGCCCACAAGTAGGTAGAATTTAATTCATGCTGGCGATACGTGTTGAACTGTCACCAAACATATGTTAGATTGTCAATGGTGTCTATCTTCTTTACCCATGCATGACGAAGCAAATGATTTAAAAAAATACGCTTGCGCCGCCAATCTTAAAAAAGTAATTAAATACAAGTTAACACCTATACATTCTAAATAATACCGCAACCACTCTATCCTGGCACACTAGACCTGTACACAATTTTGCTATAAAGTACCTGCCCTTCGAGGTATTTTAGAAGGATGCTAAGTGTGTACTCTCACTTTGGAAATCTTGGTATCGGCCACGAAGCACATCAATTTCCGAAGATTTTTAACGGTAGATCAAACTAAAATTCTCAAAGCGACCAAGAAAGACGAAGATCATAATCGATATAAACTAGTAAAAACCCGAAACACTGATTTGACGCTCCATATATAGATTAAAAGGCGCTAGTACTAAGGTTTGTGGTGTTTTGCGCGCTTCTTGTACTACTATTTCAGGAGCGACTGCCGATTCTCGTGGTAAACTATCCTGCAGGCATAACGTGGATGGAAACATTACTATATGCGCAGGAGGCAAGCCAAAATTATAAGGGGCTCCCTTGGACGAAAATGAACTACGATAACGTAAAACAGACAGGCATCACAAACATGGGTGAATACAACCAGGTAAGAGTGCCGCTGAATGTAATATATATGTATGCACACGTTCTCGGGGGGCAATTGTCGCTCCACTTGCATCCTCAATGATCACTGCTGAATGTAATATATATATATATATATATATATATATATATATATATATATATATATATATATATATATACGCTTTATTCAAGGAAATATCTAGTCTGTTAACATTACGTTTTCATGGAGTTGGCGAGTTACTCTCCATGGGAACATATGGTTTAGTCTTTGTTTCGCTACCAACTTTGGAAGAATATTCTTCTCACGTCGCGTCGTCGTATGAATTACAATGAATATCTTTAACATCCGATTGGTATGATTTTTCTCTACATTTAAGAGAGTATCGCGGTCAATCTTACGCAGCCTTTCCAATATGTTGGGAATCTGGACATCATTACTTGGGATTTCACACTTGTATGCAATTTTTCGATGGCATTTGCTGCATAACATGTCTAGGAATTGCTGATCTTTCTTCAGACATGGATTCCAGACTGGGGCTGCATATGCTATGATAGGCAGTACGTACACCTTAAATAGTTTTCAGTATATATGTGGATCTCTTAGTATAAATGAGCGTGTAATCCAATTCGCTCTCTGTGTTGCTCTTAAAACGATGTCTATAATGTGTTCGGTGTACTTCATATTAAAAGATGTCATTACACCAAGGTCAGTTTTTTCAAAGCAAGACGATGGTCACCGATGGTGTAACTGTTATCTGCATTTCCGTGACCAAAATGAAGTACAACGCACTGTGTCAGTAAAGAATAAACATTAGTGGCCCAAGAATGGTTCCTTGAGGGCAACCAGAGGTGGCTTTAGCCTTCTCTGACAGTGTATCATGAACACGTTCATGGAATATTCGCCTACATAGGAAATAATTTATCTATGCAACTATTTTGGTGCCCACTCCAAATTAAGGCAGTATCTCAAGTAGTTTACTGCGTGTTACAGTTTCAAAAGCAGATTTAAAATCAAAGTATATAACGTCAAAACACCTTGATGCGTGAATATGTTCCGCCCAGGCAAACTGCGTCTCCAAGAGTTGAAGTGTGCAGTTTCTACCAAAGAAAATGTTCCTTTAGTAATCAATCCTTGCTTGTTGGCGTTTTGATATATATTCATGGAAATTATGCTTTCTAACAGCTTACAAGCTATAGTGAGCGAAATCGCTCGCTTATTCTTGGGGTCTGACTTATTTCCCCGCTTGTGTACAGGGCTAACGATCGCCGTCCAAAAAATCTCCGGTACAATCAAATCTTCCAGCGATCGACGAACTATGAAGCTTAAGGGGTGACCAAGCTGCTTGTACACGATTGACGGCACCCCAGCTGGGATGTCGCTTGTCTTAGATATTATGCCCCTTAGGTGCTTCAGCAGGTTTGCATTCACGACCACTAAGTCGACATAACCACCAGGAGCATGCGTAACTCCTGAATCTCGCAGACGTAGCTCATCATCCGATGAAGAGGTTTGTGCGAATATGTGTTTTTTACTTATTCTGCTTTTTCGTAACCATCGGAAGCTAGTGAACCATCGGGTCGCATAATTGACGCCAGATAGTCACGAACTGAGATTTGTTTGCGGACATATCTGTGGATTGAGTCTACATCGCTGTTTCGAATAGCACCGTGCTCCTCTAGAGTCCCTTGTCGAATGTATGCTTTGTTGATCTATTTCTGGAGCTGACCAATGTTGTGCTCATTAACCTCGCGATCAAGAGCTGCTTGAAGAGCACGCTCATGTCTGTCAATTGATGATGTGCGGCAGGTTCGCTGTGACACAAGTAGTGTGATTAGAAAGTGCACATACTCAATAAAGTTGGTGTGCATAGGGTCCACGGAGAGGCAACCTTGAAAAATCTAGTCCAATTTGTGAGGCCAAGGTTCAGCTTCATGGCATCATTCTTTCCTTTTTTATAATCCAACTTGGCTATTGACTTTTGCTTGGGGCGCTTGCAGTCCGTTATGACGAACTCCACCATCAGAGGACAGGTTGTTTGGCGGCACAGCAACTTCGACCACCGAATCATCGTTGCAAAGAATAATGTCTAGTAGAGAATCGCGTTGACTGCCAACACGTGTTGCTTCTGTAATATGTTGTTGGAGTCCGTCCAGTATGGCTTCTTTTGTATTTTCGAGTAAGGGTCGTAGCACGCTGAGCGTCTCCTAATTTATTTCTGGCTGATTAAAATCCCCGGTGAGTAAAACTGTATGGTCCCATTCCATTAGTAATGATAGCTCTTGTGTTAAAACGTCCGTTTTAGTTCTTAAAGTGTCATCTGTGCCAGTAGGCGAGAAATACGTTGTTATAAGCCGCACTGTGCGGTCATTAAAAATGGCATCACACGCCACAAATTCGGAGGTACAATGCTGCACCTCAGAACAAGCCAGCTCACTTCGGACGAGGATTAAAACTCCACTGCCTCATGAGTCACGATCCTTTCTAAAAACATGAAATTGTCCCCCACCGCTAATCTCGGCTGAACAAACCGATAGTTTTGTAAGCCATGTTTCTGTTATCATTGCTACATCTATATTTATACCTTTGATATAACTATGTAGAATTTCAAGTGCACCAGGCTTTTCAATTGAATAAGCGTTGAGGTAAATACACATTCAATTTGTTCTGTATAGTACGTTTACCGAAATGGTGGGGTATGGTTTTCCCAAGTCAAGTCAAAAACTTCTTTATTCAAGGGTCATATATGCCTAAGTACAGAATATAAAGTTCGGTCGCAGGCCAGTCATGCTTTTGGGTAACTTTCTAACGCCATATGAGGTCGCCGATGGCCGCGGAAGAAAGAAAGCTGGGTGTCGTCCTCCCAGAGCTCACCTTGAATGAGATTGTCATAGTCTACGTCTGCGACTTCGACGTAGAACTTGTGATCACCGCTACGTGATCAAAGACGTTTAACTGATACGGTATGAATATGGCCATGTGTATTGAGATGATTGTAGAGTTTCTCAGCAGAGATACTGGAACACATTTTGGAGATAAAAATCCGTCGGGTTTTGATTCGAGCTCTTACGGTTGGTAGCGGTTGGAATTCAGTATTATCTGGAGTACTTTTTCGACTTAGAGTCTTAATCAAGGTACTTTTGGACTCAGCAGCTGTGGATCGCCTATGTTTGTCTTTCTTAGTCTTCATTTCAGGACGGGCATATAGTTGTCTATCTTTCTTTCTAGGAACCCCGTGCTGTGTATCGGTTACAATCTGAACCCGGGAAATGGAAGGATCGTCGGAACGAGCACGAGATTTTCTTGCTGGTTGAGTTTCAAACAGTATCAGGCGAGGATGTAGCTTCGCATTCGTCACAGACAGCGTGTCGACCGATTTCCTGAGATTTTTATTTTCCGAAGATAACTCATTTGGTATTTCTTTCATGTTCCGTACCTCCAGTAATAACTGCTTCAGCAGCGCCGCGATTGAATTTTCCGCGCGCGCGCCGGCATTAGCTGATGCATCACCTGTTTCCATATCGCTGACCGAGAGTTTTGTGCAGGAGAGATGAATCCACTCAAGGCACTGAACACACTTAACGCTCGTGTGTCGTGAGCGTATAATTATCGTATCATATTTTTGACAATTAGTGCATTGGTTTTTCTTCGTATAGATCCATCGGAATTCTCGCCTTTACGCTTTTCTCCTGGCTTCGTCATACTTGGTATGTAGGAGATTATATTATACAAACAGTACGTTTTGTACGGAGCTGCCCCGTTACGTGACACTTTCGAACGCTGTAGCAGACGATATATATATATATGTTTTAAATTTTTATTTATAACATACATGTTTATTCAGTTCAAAAAATGTCTCGACGCTCGGAATGGGTCTTATGGCTTGTGGCACGGATGCCGAATGCAAACATTCGCCTGTCATCCGGGGGAGGGGGTAAATATATATTGGAAAAAAATGCATATTGTATAAAATATTTTTGTTATCTATTCAATAAAATGATGCTACTACCTTTAATGATTAATAGAAACATTGTGGTGTAAGTGCGTCTATATATATATATATATATCCGCAACTTCCCTATTTGCCGGACCTGCCTCCCTGCGACCTTTTCCTGTTTCTACCGATGAACTAATTTAAGGTGCCAATAATAACTAACAAATACTAGTGCGCTAGTGATTGTTGTTATCTACCGGGGTGTCGCTGGTCCCATCCCCGATGTTGATCGAACTTTGTTTGAGCGATGCTCATTGAGAATACATAATTGAACATATATCGCTGAGAGTCAGAAGCCATGCTGTCATGTTCGGCTATCGGTGCATTGAATTATGCCGCATGGCGATTCCAATTCCGCATGGGACGAACGATGGTTTAGATGCAATAATGCTTAGCATGCAAAAATTATCAACTGTGAAATACAAGACATGGATACCCCTATACATAGGGCAGTAGATACAGTTTGATTTGTTCTACTTTTTCCTTCTTTTTTTTTCAGCCAGAACCTCCCGCCTACGACTTCACGGCCGTTAAAGTTCCCACGTTTGGCACGTTCGTGAGGAACGATGCCTTCATAGGCGCAAAAACAGCTGAGAGGTTGATCTCCAATCTGCATCTTCCCGCGGACAAATATTCGATAGTCGAAGGCAACAATCTGAATCATTTGGATGAATTGTGGGGTTGGGACGCACGCTGTTGGATCTATGACCCCTTGACAAAAGGTAGGACAATAATATTTCCCATAACATATCCCACAAAACCTAATTATAAACACTTTAGACAAACATATATAATACAGCATGTGGACACACTATGGTTTTGTTGAATTAACTCTAATTCTAGTCGGTTGCTGTAACTAATATGCACGACTAAGCACGTAAGTACACACAGTATTACTAGTAATAATCGGAACGCTGGCTTCTAGCACTAACCCTGAGCGTTGCGTAGGGTTCTGCGGAAAAATCGGTGAAAGGTGCAAAAATCTGAGGTCCTAATCGGGCGGAGCCATTGCACTTGGTGCACTGCATTAGTGAGCAATACAGCACGCGCCTTAAACACTGATGCGAATTACCAATCGTTCGATCTTCGAACGTCTACCCTGCAGTCCTGGGTTGTTTACAAATAGTGCATAGTTTTGAGCGATCTAGCGGTTTGGAACGCCCGCTGTTCTACACGGTCAGTGTTTTCCAACAGACTCTTCAACAGTGCATATGTTTTGAATCAGGCTTGACAGTGCGTATAAATAGACCAAACGTGCGTATATATTCATAATAAGCCTGCACGAGAGTAGTATGCGTATATATGTAGGTGTAGCCCCACGTGTATCTATGTGCACGTGGGCGCCTCTATGTGGGCGTGCGTGCGCGTATGTATTGGTAGAACAACAGATCTTCGCGTACGAACAGGACACCACCCTAAGTTGAAGACCGACGCCAGGAAGGTAGGCAATGCTAGAAAAAGAAAAAAAAGGCCCAGTCCTCTCCCCTCAGAAATTACAAATGATCCGGTCACAGAAAAGGATTTGTAAACCCTTCTTCACAAGGCCATCGGCCTTGAACGAATGATTGCAACTTACACCAAAAAATGTTTAGGAAAAAACGACATCACTTGTCCAGTCAATCAGGTTTCTCGTGCGCGGTTCACGCCTAGGGGTCTCACCCAAGCAAAAAAAAGTCACGGAAAACTCCAAACCCAGCGAAGATACAGAAGCATCAGAAATAAGAAGGGACCTTACAGGCTCTCGTACAGATGAAGAGTTCGAGGCTCTTGTCGCAAAAGATTGGCCGAAATGTACCTTCGGAACAACGAAGCTCAAGAAGGCAAACTTTCTTAGCGACCAGACCTCAGCCCGGGCGATCTTGTACTTGACCCCGACGGAAAAAGACGGCCAACTACTGACGGTTTTGGCAAATCACTTCTTGATGTAACTGAGCCTTATTTCCGGGAGGGTTGGCTTATTTCACCACGTAATTAAGACATTGCAGGAAGGGACGGCGCAGAAGAGGACTAAAAAACGGCAGCCTTACCTAGGCGTACACTAATTGCTGCTCAAATGCCAACTGAGGAAGAGGGGTCAAAACCAGCGCCGTTTACTATCAGAAGCATAGCTCACTCGCTCAATGACCTTTTTAGAAAGAAGAAAGTTATATCGGCCGCGGTGACTACCACATCAACAGAACACTTAAACATTCTGCGCTATTGTTTAAAATACATGCACTACATTTATTAAAATAACGCTAGAACTCTGAGTCACGGGCAGGGTAGCGCAATATACCCTGCCCGGGCTAACGAGAGAAAGCCAACGGCTACCTCAAATACCACGAACCTAGGGAACCGAAGCTACTCTGATGCTGCTCAGAATTTGCGTTCTAAGCTCGGCCCGATTGCATTAGGAATACAGGTCAAAATGCTCTCCAAAAAAACAGCGTCTGGTGAAGTGACACAACTCGACAAGGCCTCGACTCCAAACGCTACGGCGAAGTCGGCCGAGAAGATGAACGGCAAGGCCTCGCTTACAGAACGCGTCCACAAATCCCCCCAAACGGACGCAGTAATTATCAGAGATCTCGACAGAACGATGAATGCAGATCCGCTCGAGGTCCTAACACGCCATTTTTTAATGATTTTAAATTGACGCGGGACGGTAGGAATTCTTCTTGCGTAAAGAGACTCCCACCGGGGGCGGCAGCGCGGCGTCAGTGGACACATCCAGATTGACTGGACTCGTTGCCACTTGGACAGCAGCTGGTGAATGTCTCCCACTGCTCGAAGTGCCTCCTTTTTGAGCACCAAACGCGGGCCTGCACAAACTCCCTTCCCAAAAACCCTTTGTGCTATAAGTGCGGAAAGGCCGCACATATGTCACTAGACTGTGAGGTTCTGCCGCACTGTTACCACTGCCAGCAAAGGGGACACCACGAAACCTCTGTGCAATGCTCTGCCTACAAGCAGCGAGTGGATGCACACCGGAAAATATCAAGGAACCATGGATCTTAAGTTTTTTTAAATAAACCTAAATAAGTCCGCTCCGGCATTAGGCATGGCACTACTTTTCCCGCTTCTTAAATCACCGATTTTATTCTGACAACCCCGAACGTTTTTACCGGTATTTTAAAACGTTTTTAAAAGACTTGACTACATCGAACGAAAGGACAAATCACCGCTAAGTCTAAATTGGGCGTGATTTTACGTAGTTCAGCGACAGTGGGGAAGCAACAGGGTATATCCCACAAGGGCGGCGCTGGTAGACTGGGCATCTGTACACGAAATGCACCTGGTCAATGTCCTAGGCACATCTCTTAGAAGGAGGGACCAAGAATCAACCTTGGATCCGACCTTTTGTTTGAAGACCTTACTGGCCAGGGAAACACGGAGATCTGTATAAAACGACGTCGAGAATCTCTCAGATCATCACTACAATACTTTTTGTCTCAATGCGACGCCATGTACTCTTAAAAGCTGCAGGCTACGCCCGGATGAATTTTGAGAAGTTACAGCAGGAAATTAAGTCTCGCTGCGCCTGGCTTCGTGATACTGAACCACACACGGTGTCGACTAGGCTAGGACGTTTGTAGAGCAGTACCTTGCACCCCACACAGGCTCGGCTGGCCCCCAATTACCGATGGAATAGTCAAACAGCCGAGGCACGAAAAAAATGCGACCAAATCGGACGCATATGTTGTACTTGCTGGCACGCTCGCCAATGTGCAGATCATCAAACTCTATGAGATACCGATAAATAATACCTAGATAATACAGATAAATTCGTTGCGCTCTCGCCCGGGAAACCAGAAAGAGTAAATCTGAGCGCGACGTTGTAACGAAATCCAAAACAACCCCTGGGACAGGGATTTAAATAACACGCCACAAACTGAGACGCTCACAATCACACTGTTAACCGACCTAGCTCAAAAAGTATAAGCGGGCTTTTTCCAGAGGACGAACTGAAAAATTTGGTTGCACACACGGTAATCACGGCAAGAAAGCTGCCCCCAAGCGTGGTCCGGTAGTGTAGGGCTCCAACCCACTAAAATCCAGTCATGTCCCCATCTCCCGGTCTAACTGGAAACTGCTTGTGCATCTTACGAAACGGCCTTTGGGTGGTTGGCCCTCTTTTTTTGTAGTATGGCCTTAAAAACTCCGGAATTGATGTTACAGTACGAAAAAGTTTTCGTCATTTTTTGCGAAGGTCATGTAGGTTAAAAGCTGGAGCCTTTATTAAAAGCAATAAATGTTTACGCTGCTCGGGCAATACTCTCAGTACGCTCTTATTCTTAATCTTACTCAGTGATGTACCGGGCCTTATCCATGATCACTACCCCTGTGTTTGCATAACTCTCGATGCCGATGACCTTGTGGTATATGGTAGAGTGTTCATGGATCTAAAAAGGTCCCTGAAGATGCTGGAGACATACAGCGTATCGAAGACAAATACTATGAAGTTCAGATCCGGGGGACCCCTGGAACGAAGTGATAGGCTTAGCTTGGGTGGTGCTTTTATAGAATTTGTCGCGCAGTTTACTTATCTGGGTGCTAAGCTAACGCCAAGCTGCACATCTTTCTCGGTCCTCATATCTTAGCGAATAATTAGCAGCATCGTCGCCGTAACCTCAAAAATGGCTCCACATAAGCTCTCAGTAAAGACAGCTCTAATACTGTTCGACCTGAACGTGGCCTCGGTGGAATCATATGGTATCACAGTAATCTGAGAGCACCTATTCGCTCAGCAGTTCAGTGCTCTCGGTGATGGCAACATTCCTTAAGAGTATTGTGGGCCTCTCTAGAAACGCACAAAACAGGCTAACTTATAGTGTGTCGAAAACGACGCCGTTCATCGAGGATCTGGTAAAGCGCTTTCAATTTTTGACTACAGCGTCACTGCGAGAGTTCCGTAGGCGCTTTGAGCAGAAGACGAGACAAGTTCCAGAAGCGTCTACAAAGCACTGGCAATGTTGGACGATACATGCATAGAACCGCTCGTTGATTAGCGTCACGTTCTCACCCGGTTCTCTGTCCACCATGGATTCCACTATAAACTGTAACATCGCACTGGGATCCATAGCCCTTTCGATGAGTCTCGCTGCACATTTTGCGGCCTCGTCTGCACCAAATGTCGAGTCATGAGATGGGACGGTCGAAGCTTGGGCCATTAGGTGTGCGGACAAGGCCCGCGGCCCTCCATGCGCCAGGGAACGAGCCCGATTGGAGTAGCCTGTTTGAGGCGTGCCGCACCATCCTGCACCGCTTGTAGGGTGACTTCCGGAGGGTCCTCTTCATTCTCCCCTAGAGCCTTTAGGTAGGGGGTGCGGTTGAAGAGCGGGTGTTGAGGGAAGAGCGCTTCGTTGCTTTTTGCGCCTTTTCCGGCGTTACCTCTATCCTGCGCGTAAAGGGGGTGGCCCCCTAACCATCTCTCAGTAATCTCAGAGGAAGAGATCACTGCACTGCCTCTCTCGAATAACATGCCGCGAGCAGCTGAGTGTATAATTGTATAATATGTATAATTGTTCATGTTATATGCATACTCAATATGAGTGAAATAAATACGATGATTTAGTAATCTCAGAGGACTAAAACGACGTTCGCTCAGGCCATTCAACTAAGCATAGCCAATACCTAGATAGGTACTTGCTCAAAAACGAGATTGCACTGCCTAGGAATCCCACTTGACATCAAGAACGCTTTTAAGTCTATCTCATGTAATTTCACAAATGACGCTGACCATCGTGATTACGTTACGTGATGCTAGGGAGTTGGAGAAAACGGAAATTGGCGCCCTGCAAGACATTTCCATCTGGGTTACTCCACATGGACCATCTGGCTCACTCGCTTCGTTTTCCCACATAAGACAGTGGCAATGTTTCTGAACGGGCAGAACCCCCCTCACGTAAACCTGACCCTAGAGGAACACAACATTGGCCTCTCCAGCGAAGCCAGATACTTAGGGGTGTTCCTAGATACCAGCCTGATAGGCACCCACATATACCCTACGCGGCTGCTAAGGCCACCAAAGCAGCTACAGAACTCTCAGTCCTGCACACGGGGTGTTTCCGCAACGAACTTGCCTTAGTTTTTGTATTAATTACCACATCATATGTTCTAAAGGGGTGGATTTGTTACGAACTGCTTATTGTGAGCAGACAGTGTCCCGAAATACTATGTATCGTGGTGTATTACTTCAAGGAGTGATTACAAGAGGCGAATCATGAATATATGGCTATGACATCGAGACCAAAGTCTAATTTCACCAGTAGTGCTTTTAAGGAGAGACTCCATTGAAGAGATTTAGACAGATAGATCCAACAACAAGGCTTCGACTGTTTTCTTCGACTACTAAAAATCGTTTTTTTTTGCGAATTTTTACCGCCTGGTTGTACGGTCAATAAAAACGCTACCGCAAAATTTTAAGATACTTGGTTTCTGATCAAACACATTTGCCTATACCCACGAATACAAAAATAAAAGGACAACGTTTTAAGACTGTAGATGCTATTCGCAGAAAAAAATTGCAGGGGAAACTCAACTCGATTCTGAAGGACGCGTTAAAAATGTTTCGAAGGGTAGGAAAGAAGGTGGCACAAATGCTTTGCAACGGGCGGGGGCTACTTTAAAGGAAAAATAACTTTAAAATAATTAATAAATATCCCTTTATTATATGTATCAGAACTTTTCGATCCACCCTCGTAGATGTATGTGTGCATCCACCCCATGTGTATATACATGTATATATATGTCTATACACATGATGTGTACACCCTCGCGTATATATATATATATGTGTCTTCACATATACATAATAGGATTTTTTACCTTTATCAAAAATTGTGGCAATTTTTTATTCGTGAAATTTTGATTCCCGGTTACTTTAGTTTGCCATTAAGGGTGCTTAACTGGTAGAGCTCGACTTCGAACAGCGGCTGTTTTCGTTTCTGAGTTAAAATCTGCAAACCTTTTTTCTATTGTTTATGGAGTCCTGACCCGTGGTCCTTCATAATCGCCTTAATAAGGGCTTGGCGCATCAAGGGACTTCTTAACGATTTAAGTAAATGCGGCCGGTTTGCTCTCAGCGCATTTATCCGTAGTTTTGCGACGCTTAGCAACGTGATATTGGCTGGGCCTGTAGAAAACCTTTATCTTCCTTCAGACTATTACATGGTCGTCTTCCCTGAGCCAACACAACATCCTCTCTATTGACTGCCTCATTTTTTCGGCTCCTGGAATCTGAAACGGAGTTGAAAGCGGGGCCTGGCGTTCGATTCTCCAGGGTTGTCCCCTATCACGTCATATTTTTTTTGCAAACATCATATTTTTTTGATGAGGCAGGGTTTTTGACTGTCTTGGCTAACGTTCTATCAGTGCCTTGAAAATACAGGGCGCTGATCACACGCATACACCAATTTGGCAAGTTTACTGCGTGACCTCCATTCCTAATTTTTAGCCAGGTGGCTGCACTATGGCAATCGCTCACAATGTAGCTTCCCTCTGCAATCTCTTTTGGCCACAACACTTGGAAAGCAGGCATGCTAGTCGGCGAGCAAGGATGACCATGTACTCTCAGAAGGAAGGTTGTCCGGAGGAGTGTCCGCAGCTGATATAAGACTGTTAGTGAGTTGGTCACGCCTAGAAACGAATCCAGCCTATCCAGTCTCATCCAGAAGCTCATCTACTCTGACTGATATCTGGTGCGTTCCTGCCACTATTGCAGGCAGCGCTAACGTAACCATGTCTGGCAGACCATAAGTCGCATTGTTGCCTAGCTGAGCCGTTTAGTTTCAGGTTTGACAAGATTGTTAGAATATCCCATGTCAGGCCGTTGAAGCGGGTTAGCCCTTCGGCCTTGTCAGCCAGGCTAATCCTTTTTAGGATACATAATAGACGAGAGTAGAAATAATCCTCTGTGACACCCTGATAAGTAGAGCCGATCTGCAGCTATCCTTAATTTTACAGCAAACTTGATCAGTAGTGCTCTCAGGAGTTCTAGCTGGTCGGCGTTTGTCATTTTACAGCCTGCGAAAAGGTGCCTAATTTCGTCAGTGGAATCAAAGCTGGCATATTTTGTAAACACCCCGCCCTTCAGTAGGCTAAAACGGCTAACCCCCTCATCGTTCAGAATCTTCTGTAACTCAGTCAAAGTCGTGGTCGCATCGAAGTCAAGGATTGCGTTGTCATAAAAAAAACATGAGTTAATAAAACTCATTCAATATTTATCGTTGTAACCTAATTTCAAATGTATGATTTAGTAGAACAGGCGGGCCAAATATTTACGTCTAGGCACCTCTACGGCCTGTCTGTCAATACGACAAAATATCGCGGCCGATACTGTGCGATTTTCTTCACATGTCCAAATTACACTAACAACGTTTCAAAACGCTTAGTTATGTTGTTTTGTCACAGGCTTTCTGCATCGTTAGAACGCAATAATTGTTCATACTCTTGTTCTGAGCAGGCTTAGACACACGCATACGAACAAGTAACTTATTCCTATTAAAAATATAGTTTTAAAAGTGAACTGTAGGAGGTGGACTTTCACCTAACATATAGCCTTTTTTGCTTTCTATTTTCAGCTCTAGAGGACGCCGAAGCGGAACGCGCAGGAAACAACAGTGATCTCAGGATATATCGCACGGAGATCGTGCCTGCTTTCCAAAGAACTTTGTCGTACGCAAATGGATGCCTTGGACTGTCCGACACCAGTTGATGTTCGAGAATGTCGTGCCATTTGTCCAAACACACACAAGCAGGGTACCCACATGCAGAAATGCTTATTATGTAATCCATTCCGTTCGCTAATTGGTTGTTGCAATATAACGCATACTATACGCATGCTTCTTCATGTATGAGTTGTCTCCTTCTTTTTCTTGTGGCGTACCTTTTTAATTCAGTTAGTGTGATATTTGAGCCTCTCGTTGCCTAGCACGTTGTACACAACGTCAACACGAGCCCATAAAATCGGCCAACGAACAATGTTTGCTACCCAAACGTAATGAAAAAAAAAACAAAAAAGAAAACGTTACAGCTTGTGGTACAGATAGAGGGTCATGAAAGAGCTTCAGGAGACGACAACCTGCCCGCCCGCTCAGAAGTATTGGCGGCAACGCTACGGACGACAGAGTCCGAACACATGTATAAATATTATAGTATTTGCACTACCGGATGAGAAAGAGGTGGGAGCAGAGTGAAATGAGATGTCTCGCGCCGCTGACAAGGCTCAGACGATTTAGGACGGACGGGGATTGACCTCTACGCCAAAGGGGGAGGGTGGCACAGGACCCACGCCAATGCGTGATTGAGCTCTCTGTGAAGAGAAAGAGGAAAGGAAAGCAAGGTGCGACCTACTGCTCAAAGGCAATGGAGCCGCAATGAAAAGCGCGCGAACGTTGAGCCCCAAACGGAGCAGAAAGACCAAGGAGCTAGAAGAAGATACAGAGAGACTAGAGAGCAGATTTAGACAGGTTGACAGTGAGGACGATTTGAACAATTTGACGACACTACAAGACGAATGGCCAGCTGCATGTTTAGATCTAATAACCACACAATCGAGAGAATAGTGGCAGAGGGAGATGTATGCCTAAATATAGTTAGCAAAATTGGCTCGAACTACGGTGATAGTTATTGGTCACCTAGAGCAGCAAGACCCGTCCAATAATAAATGCACTAAAAATATATACATAACATAGGTTAACATACATGATCTAAACATTATTACGATTAACCAGCATATAATTGCTGTACACTAATTTAATACTTGGTAAACGCCGTCTGAGGTTTGTGCATTGGGGATATACGAAGAGGCGGTAGCTCGAGCGGCTAACGCATCGTTCATTAAGAATAGGCAAACAATCCTTACCTTTATAAATAATGCACAAAAATGACGGAGAACACCATCGACAGCGAAAACATACCTGTATTTCGTTGTTAGTGATTTCTGTATCATAATACCCTTAGTTATGCCGCTTAAAACAAGATTTAACGCCGCATGTGTGTGGTATATACTCAAAAAAATGCTTACGTCATGTCTGGTTATGTATTTGATGCTACCATGCCCAGCGTTTGTGGCTAATATAACTATCATGGACCTTTGTTACGGAGCTAAGTAGGTAGTTCCATGCGCTGTGGAGACCAAGCACATACTGCGGGACGCTAACGTGCAAATAAGCGCGCCTGTTCTGACGTTGTCCGGTTTGTTGATGGGACAGATAAGATCCCGTAAAGCACCTTTGTCTAGTTAACGTCAACGATATCCAAGCAGTATACTACTATTTTTCAACAAATCGGAAGTAGCTTCCGAGGGACTGGAATACATTGCCATTCATTTTTGGAGCTTCTTGCAAATATAACGCAGTTGTCCTCTCTATATAATATAGTTAAAGTTTTATTGTACTGAGTCTATTGTTATATAACGCAACAACGCCACCTCTTGATCCCCTAGCCTTTAGTCTGTTGTTCAAGACATTTTATCAGATACCAACATAAAAACACAGTAGGTACTGCGGTTCTGCGGAGTCCCCATCAGTACGTTGTATTGCGTAGTTCATAGTCAGAGGAAGCAAGGCTAAAGTTGATTTTATGTTCTCCACATCCATTGAAAGTAGATAAGTTGACTCAATACATTCACTCGGGCTATCTCTCACTTTGTTGTTTCTGGCTGGGTCCTGATTGTGTTTCCGCCACGACACCAGAGGCAAGCGAGCAGTTTGGTCACGATTGCCCTTGACTACTACGTTTCGTTCGGTATCAAATATCTCCGGTATCTAGAATTGATACCGCCTCCACGATACAAGGGATGATCTTATCGATAATCGATTGGAGAAGGCCATCACATTTTGTTTCACCACAGACAGCATTTTCTTTCGCTGGCGCTTTGGTTTTCAAGCATCTTGCTCTCTGCCAGGGCGTTAGGTACTGTAGTCCCGTTCTTTACTACAGAAAAAGACCAACTTTGTTTCGAGAAGTTATTGAACTCGTGTACGTAGGCTACAGGTGCGCAGTAGGGCATGCGTCTGCTCTTGTGTTATCCTACATGAGGTTCTATCCAGCATGTCTATGCGGTGGAATCTATGTGGGCAAGATACTTAGGCGTCTTCGTGCCCGCCATTGCATAGGCAGCCACGGGCGTCCGCCTTACAGTTCCCTTTTAAACTCCGCTTGTGACCCACATTTCAGTCATCTTGGTTTTGTCATGTCGCAGCTCGTGCCTAACTGATCTATGCTGAATCACTGCTTCGGTTCGCGGCACGACATGACCCTCGTGTTGTTTAAGTTCCAAGCGAACCTCTGCTAGACAGTTATTGCCGTCAAATGTCCGAACAATATACTCCATTGTCGTTACTATACTGGTGTTTAGATTCTTCGCTTTTACTCGAACTGTTTTGGAGTCTACATAGGACGTGAGAGAAACTAATATGGTAAAGTGCGTTGCAAAAAAATAGCAACTTATGTTTTTCGGTGATAATTTCGGCTTGATTTATTTGAATGCCTTGAATTGGAAATTTTAAGGGCATGATGTACATGACGAACCACGAGTATGGTGTTAATTTTGTTCCAATATCACAATCGGTTCATACAAAAATGAAAAGTGTAAAAAAACAGTATTGCAAAATATTAGCAACAATACCATGCTAACAACGCAGCTCTTGTTTGTAAAGAATAGTCGATACTACAGCTGATATACGATCCGGGGGATCAAATGTCAGGAATAATTCAATCGTTCTATAGCTGCAAAATATTCTACAGCTCAGTCGTTGTTCCGAACTAACGATGAAGCATTTGTTTAAACTATGGGTCGTACAAGGATCTCTCGGATAACGAAAAGACAATAATTGAGGCATATTTTTTTTTTTTTTTTTTATTATTTTTTTTTTTTTAGAGGACTAACTGGGAAATGCGGATTGCACACGCGGGCACCACGGCAGGATTGTCCTGCAAGTGTGGGCCGGTAGTGTGGGGCTCCAACCCACTAAAAACCAGTCATGTCCTCCTTCCCCCCCCAGCAGGGAAGTGCTGTTAGCATTACTACAAACTACTGAGGGGGGGGGTATGATGTCTCGGTTTACTGGTGGCGCAGGCTCTCCGGAGAGGGCGTCGACATGCGAACAGTTCGCTCCTTCTCAGCTAAAACACTTTTGATGACGGTTGCGACTGTGCACCAGTCACCGAATGAGGTCGTCATCCGTTTGACTAGGACAGGAAGACTGAGTGAGTTCGGCGAGGTGCAGCCGGGTACGTTCCGCAAGAGTCCACGCTGGGCTTCCCAGGCGGGG
This sequence comes from Dermanyssus gallinae, assembly GCA_003439945.1. Lineage (NCBI taxonomy): Eukaryota > Metazoa > Arthropoda > Arachnida > Mesostigmata > Dermanyssidae > Dermanyssus > Dermanyssus gallinae. The sequence goes on from QVRM01003374.1 coordinate 155,890, forward strand.
CAGAATAGAACAGTGTGTTCTGCCGTGTCGTCCACCAGTTGGCTGCAGTGGAGGCATGTTGGACTCCCTGCCTTGCCTATTCGGTAGAGATAGGACCGAAACTCCCCGTGTCCCGTGAGCACTTGCGTTATGTGATAGTCCACTTCCCCTCCAGGGCGACCAAGCCATGCCTTTATGTCTTGAGAAGGGCTTGAGGGGAATTGAGGCATATGCTAAGCTCGGTCATATAGTAACTGCTATAGCAACCAGATTAGTACGGCATAAGAGCACCATCAGTAGGTTCTTACACCCTGGATTGAACCAAAGGTGCAGATTTAACAGTGGGCGTAAGCCAGTTTTGACTATTCGAGATCGGCGTAGGATCATACAGTTGACTACTCATGACCAAATGTCTTCTTCCAGGATCAGGACCACTTTGGGAGTGCCAGTGCACCGATCCACAGTGTACCGAGTGTAAAGTTCTGACAAAAACGTGCGATACGCGGAAAGGAAGCTTATGCCGCGACTGCAAGCGAAGCAAATTGTCGCACGGTGTGAATTTTCGCATAGATACCAAACTTGGGATAACAAGTGGAAAACATCGTCTTCTCGGATGAAAATAAATTTAATCTCGGCGGCCCTGACGGCTGACAGTACAATTGGCATGACTTACGGAAGGAACCTAAATGGTTTTCGAAACGTGTGGCCGGTGGCCGTTCTGTAAAATATTGGGGCGCGTATAATGGGAAGTCTGATCTAGTGGCGATTGTGGGCCGAAACAAATCCGACAAGTATCAGCGTATCGTCGGTTAGAAGCCCATTTCCGAAGAATTGGGGGTCCCAGCGCAGTTTTTCAACAAGACAACGCCACGTTTCATACGTCGGTTAGCACTATAGCCTTTTTTCAAGAACAAGTAGTAGCACTTCTGGGCTGGCCGGCATTGGGTCCAGATTTAAATCCCATCGAAAACCTTTGGGGACATTTGGTGAAGCAGATTTGCGCAAATGGTCGACAATATGATAATTGGTCGGACCTCAAAGAAGCTGTCCAGCAAGCATCGACTGATATTCCACCTTCGTACTTACAGCAGCTCATTAACTCTATGAAAGACCGAGTTGACGACTTGATTCAGAAGAAAAGACGAAAAACCCGTTTCTAGAATAGAATATGTAGTATAAAATAGGTCATACAGCCCTGCTACGAATCGAATACTCCGAAAAGCGTTATTGTTGCTAATATTTTGCAACGAAATTACACCAAAACTGGTTCGTCATGTACATCATGCCCTTAAACCTTCAAGCCATTCAAATAAATCAAGTCGAAACTATCACAAAAAAAACAAACATTTATATTTTTTTGCAACGCACTTTAGCTTCTGATATGAAGGGGTGCACACCAGAAATCTTGTCTTTTACTGGGGAGCCGCTTATTCCTGCAAATACATTTTCTTCCGCTAACTCTTGCAACGACAGCAGTACACATTTTTCAGTCTTCCACTGCAATAAATATATATATATATATATATATATATATCGCTCAGGTGATGGCAGCACTTATGATGAATAATATCTCAATAAAAGCAGAAAGGCTAAATCCCAAGTAAAATCCAATTTTTTCAAATTTCCTGTCTTTGCACAGCTGTTTGGACTTAACGCGTCTGTTGTGGCCATTGTAGCACCTGCTAAAGTTACGCCTTCTGCTTTGCTCAGTGTAGTCTAGACTGTGTAGGGCCTGCTTTGCTCAGTGTAGTCTAGACTGTGTAGGGCCTGCTTTGCACACCCTATGCCAGCAGGTTAGAAGTTTAATGCCGCCATAACATCATATCGCCTACATGCGATCACTGTAGTGGATAGATTTTCCGTGAATGGATATTTGTATCTTTGTATTTTTTTTAAATATTATGTTCTAAATGTCTGCACCTGTTTTATGTCATACGCGTACATAGCCGTGTATCTATTTAGACCTTGCAAAATTTGGCGTTCGATACAGAGTGCGCTGCATCAACCATGAAATGCTCATTCCGCAGGTAAGCCTAGCATAAACAAGTATTCGCTTTCGAACCCCGATATTTTCACTTTTTTTCACTTTTATGCCATCTACTCAGATTAGAAGCACGAAACAAATTAAAGTCCATGCAGTGAGGATGGCATGAGAATTTTTAGTGCAATCTTATGATACGTCATAGTAAGCAGTGCAGCGCGCTAGTAGACTGTTTCTTTGCAAACCTATTTGCATTTGACTTTGATCAAGAAGCCGATGACTTGTTAGATAAGCTCAAAATGTATGCCGGCAATAATGTTTTCCGTGATTAAACAGGCGATACATCATTGAACAACGGATCGATTGCTCGATTGGTAGAATCTTTGGTCAGTATTTTTCTCACAGTGATTATGTGATCTGGCTTGAAAGAAAGCGCATTTAGTATTGCTGTCATCTTTTGTCATATACCGGTACCACGAGTTTCGGTTCTGATCGCCCCATGCGTGCCTGAGGTTCCGCCGTGCACGCAGTCACTTACATTGCAATCACGGTGCTACGGCATTGGACCATATTTTCTGATCATAGGGTGCTACAGAAGAATTGTAAACACACGCGCACAAATGCATTTAACAACAGAGTCGACTCTTTTGTTAGAGACCACGGTTTTTATGTGCGTAAGTGCGTAATTTTGCGAGTATCTTTGTCAGGTTAAACTGTATTAGGTTTTTTTTTCAAACAAAATTCAACCGTTAGCTCTTTGTGTTTGTCGCATTAAGTTGTTATTTCCAAAATAAAGCAAGTACAAGATATTTTATTTAAGCTGGCTCTTTTGCGACCTAGCCAAACGTATTGTTACCTAGTATCTCAAATTGGAATTTTTGCATATACCGCGAAAGGTCGAGCGCAAGTCTGTTGCTGCATACAAACGGACGTATCCATTTTCGTTTGTACTACGGTATAAGTGCACGATCTCCGACTTACTAGGGGAATCAAAACGTCCGTAGCATAAAATGGAAGCCATAACCGGACAAAGGCCGCGTACCTTTTAGTGTTGTTCAATATAGTCCGTCTCCCGAAGCTCATCATCAGTTCGACGAGACCATCTAGAGTCTTCGTGCCACAAATCAAATGTTCATTGACTTCAGGCCCAGCTTACTCGTTTACGGTAGATATCACTTTAATGTCCTCTGATATTTGTTTTTAGGAGAGCTATTTTTTGAGATCTCTAAACAGACATTAGTCGTACGGAGCCAAATCTGGGCGACGTTCGACAACTTGGAGTTTAGTTTTTGTATTTAGCCATGACCACAAGAGCCGTGCGGGCGGGATCATTGTCGTGATAAAACGGCACAGTCTTTTTCTACATCCCAGGCTGTAGTGTCAAGATAAGCTCCTTCAGCTGGTTTAATAGTGTTGCACAGTACTCTTTAGCAATTTCTCTTCCCCTAGAACGGTAGTGTGTCTACTAACCGAATACCCTTTGCATCCCAGAAAATGCGGTAGTAAAAACCTTTCTCCGGTCGAGATGTGCTTATTTACCCTGGTGGGAGGCATTTCGCCGCGTAAGGTGCACTCCCTGGTGGCATCTTCCCGTTCTCGGCTGAAACGGTGGATCCAGCTTTCAGGATCGTCCGGGATTGCGTCTTAGCAGTTCTAAAGTCATCGTCGCAAAAAACGTGCGTGCAAGTTTTTGCTCTATTTTTAGCTCGTGCGTTACTAATTTAGCTTATTTTTTTGGCAAACATAAAGGTTGATTCAAGATTTGATGTACTGCACCATCGGCCATCACGTACTTATCGACACATAGGACAGTTTTCTCATTCGAAACGGATGCATCCTCGGTACTCAAATTACTCTGTTCAAATAAGACGATCCCCTTGGCAGTGAAAGTGCTCGCAGTTGCATTGATCCCGTAAAGTGTGTATTTCATTTGGTTCTGTTTTCCGTTGCAGAAAAAAAGAAGAAGAAGAAGTGTTTTACAAATAAATAGTTTGATCCACTTGGTAATTGTACGGATAACTGCGCAGCTATTTCGGCAATTGTCCTATGTGGAATATTCAGACTTTATTGAGTTTTGTCTGTTTTTTAAGCCGGAGGGGGGCCTCGCTGGCTGCCGGCAAATAGGCACTTCAGACAGGCGTTTGCTCTTGGTCGCCTTAGTGCATGGTGTGGTAATTGTTCTGAGAGATAAAAGCAAATATTTTTAGCTTATGCTGTTTTATTAAATTATATGAACCCATTCCGCGCACTGCGGCTTATTGTCTTCGAGCCGGGGCATATGCCCCTCACGGTACGGTACAATAAATCCGCAGCCGCTTAGTGTTAGCGGGTGGTAAACGTATTGGCTCGAGGTTGTGCGCGTGCATAGCGGAGCGGTAAACTTTGAAGCCAACAAGGTCGTCAGTAGGTGGACATTCGACAAATTCGACGTTTACCGAACCCAGCTTAACAATCATAGCAGGAATGGCGGAATGGGAAAACAAAACGCGTTCAATCGCGTTCTCTTTAATCCTACTAGTCGGTGAAACACAATTTAAATGTTACTCCATATACCTAAAATACGTTTGAATGATTGAGATGAAAATGCTGCTGCTTTCAAGGTCCACACCTGCGCCGATAGGGTGGCGGAATAATCCGTAACAGCACACTTCGATTTCATTTTGATTTTGCAACATGTTTGCTCCCGCTGAACTAGCGGCCGCAGGACGGCGGCTTGATACAATGCTGCCTACGTTTTTGTTAGTTTGTTTGTTGTGGCCAAAAAACTCGTTGCTAAACTGTGTCCGCCAAACCGAGGCCAAACTGTTTGACGGATCACTGGGTTAGTTGCACACGCGTACGAAATGCGGCATATCTGTCGTCATTTTGCTTGCAGTTGATTAGACAGTTGTTACGTGACAAAATTATCTGTTTATGCTTGGGCGTGTAAAAGGGACATCCCGTGCAAGTCTTTGACGGGAGCCAGATCCCGACAACGACAAAGATCGCGTGTCGGCGACGACGATTCGGATTCGGTTTGGTGAAACACCGCCCGCCTCAGTGAACTCCGCGTGTTTGAGATTCGTGCCGAAACCGGTCGACTACTGTCTTTCTGTTGGTGTGTTGTTTTTGGATTTTCACTCACGATTTTAAGCTGCCGCTATTTAGTTTATTTATTTATTATAATTTTATTTTACCACTTAATTTATTATTTATTTATTTATTATTATTTTATTTTATTACTTAATTTATTAAGTATTTATTATAATATTTTTTACTACTACTACTGCTACTGCCATGACCGTTGTTGTTTATGACGAAATTACTCATTTAAACTCGGGTGCCATATATCACCAACTAGTGTACACACCGTACGATGTTTAGGCTGCAGTGATAAGCAGGTGCATAGATACGTTAGATGTTAAGCAAAAAGTGCGCTTATTTTATTGGCTTGTCGAGATGTTTTTGCACCGAAAAATCTACCTCTGCTGGCAACCCACTGGAACGGTGATCTTAATGATGAGTCGGCAAAGCGTTAGTTGGCCGAGTTTTGTACAGGCTGGTTTGATTAAGCCAAGTCTTTGCGACTGGTAAAGTTCGTTAAAGGTAATAATGGTCTAAAATTTGTTAGGTCTTTTCGTACTGATTCGTTTTCAGCACAAAGTGTAGTGTGTGATTCCAGAGAGTGTATGTAGTCTAGGAAATAAAACGTTTTCAATTTCGAATGGGCTAATAATGGTTCAGGCCACACAGACTCGACTGGTAGAGAGACCGGGTGTTTCGCTCGTAGTGCTTTAGTGGTTTTTTCTTCAAAGAAGATTGTGTCCAGATAGAGATGATGATTCTAGCTGCAATGGTGGCGTCTTCTTCGGACAACTTCGCCAAGGCGCCTAAAACAACAGCGAAGCGGAGCTACGTGCCAGCGTGAGTTGGCGCGGTGGTTCGAGTGGTTCTGCGGGCCGTCCGGCTACGTAATCTAGTCTGATCTCTCGTGGTCCCTCAGATAGGTCTGTGAGTGTCCTGTGAGGCATTGTGTGGAGGTCGTTTCTTCTTATTCTTCGGTGGGCTTCCAGACTTAGGCAAAATTATTGATTGGCTCTGCCATCCTCTGAGTTATATCTTTAATTACAGAGTTCCTCCGCTGCTTCCCCGCATGCATTCAATATTTATTGAAACGAAACTAAGTGTTTTGGCATTGAACGTGCTTTTTGGCTCCGAATCTACGACAGACCTCCTGGATACTGCACTGACTTTCTATGCGGCTAGATTTGAGACACTTGAAGCGGACCACCGGTGGGTCCGGTTCGAACATTTGAGTGTGCGACTTATATCCCAATGTATAAAGATCGTTAGCTGTCGGTCAAATGAGGTGAGTATTACTCGATTTAAAAACTTCAGTTTGCCGCTCTGCGAGGCACGTAGGCGGCGTACATGAGTCACGTCCTGCTTTGTCAGTTCGTTGATTTTTCAGCCTCCGTAACACAGTCAAATCATTGCGGATACATGGTGACTGTCGCAGTCTGCCCCATCCCAAGGGTGACGAAACTTGAGAATGTCCAGGCCTCCAGCTTCCTTACTGGCCTATAATATTTTTGTCGTCCAATTTGACATGAGTAAGCACTTTCTTGAGTCAATAATCGAGTCACTTCCACAATAAGTGGGCACTCCGACAATAGCGTATGTAGCGGCAGAGCTCTGCACAACGTACAGCCAGGGTCAACAAACCTCAGGAGCAGCGAGGTCCTTAAATGAACCAACGAGTCGGATGATCCGCTGGTCCCATAACGCTAACTGGTAGTTGGCGTGATCGAGACCGAGCGGTGAACGATCCTCGCCTTCTGAGCTCTCAAAATTATCACTAGGAATATAGCGTGCCGCAGTTTCCTGGACATCTGCACGAGGCACTTGGGCGATGGTCTGTCCGCGAGCCAAGGCCCTCGGCCCACGATCAGAGTAAAATTGACGGAGAGCAGGACATTCGCCGATACGCAGAAGGGCCACAGGAAGAACCAGGGGGTAACAGTCTTAAGGGTTACTGAGCGTAAGGATGGCGACGTCATTTTCTGTCTAGACGAAGGCAAGGCTGAAGTTGGACAGCAGGTCAGGCCCCCGGTCACGAACGCCACGGGACGACGACAAATCGGACAGGTGCTGCAAAGGTAGTTGCGAATCCCGGAGGCTGCTACAGTCTGCGGAAAGAACGGAGTACTCAAGAAGTCTGAACGGCTGCAGACGGCTATGCCCTTATGCGAGATTGGTCTGTGCCTGCTTGCCGAACCCAAAAAAAGTATTGTGCGGAACCGGTGGACTCGCCAGTGGATGAGGAGACACAACTCTTTTGTACAACATGTTGACATATATATATTAGGTTGATGCAAAGGTTCGTGCCATCATTTTTATCTACTCGGTCGGAAACTTAACGGCATCCACCGTTAAGTTTTGCTGTAGCGTCAAAAACTTACTTGCTTTATGATAACGGGGGAAAATGGGGAGTGTAAAAGCGCAAATTTGCAGTATGTCGCTGTACGAGGTTAAAACTAATTCCAATGCTGATTTAGCTTGACAAAACATCTTTTCCGTTTTCGGGGACGACTTAGTATTTTGTACTAAAGGATATAACGATATCCAACGGTCGGACAGCATGCGGAAGAAGTTCAAGTTAACTCAGCAACCATAATCAGACCGCTCAATCCCTTGGAATAACCTGGAAACATGATTCCGTTCTGCAGCGGAGTTTTGTGTTGACGCTTATCGTATTAGGGGCCACGTCATCGAGCGGATAAGTTCTGAAACGTCAAACAACAACTCTGGCAAGAACCTGCTCAAAAATCTGTAGTATATTTCTCCATTTAACCTTTCGGCAAGTAGATAGGGGCATACAAAGTGGTTGTTCACAAGGCCTGCTAAAACATTTACAGAACAGCGACTTTGGCTTGCATACGAGTAAGGTCATATGCGGGTTCCCATGGGTCCACCAATGAGAATTGAGTATGTTGTAATATAGCATCGAGTACAAGCTGAGGGAACTCAGCTTAAGTCTTTAGAACTTTATTTTGCTACAACTATTTACAATATTCAACATATTTCTGGTAATTAGTAGATTTCAATGTATAGACCCACTGAAACCAGCACGGGCGTAATTCATTGGTTTCTGCAGAAGGAACCAACTCAGACAAAGCTTCGTTTACACAAAGCAAACATCTGCGTACATCATTGACAGTACTTAGTTATTACCAAGGCAGAACTGCGAGCAAGAAGGCCGAGGGTTACAAAAATAAGAATAACTTTTTTGGGAAGTTTTTGACATCAATATCTTGGAACGACAAGGTAAGGCCAGTATGAACACATTCAAGGTAGTTAAGAAAATAGACACGAAGTGATGACATATTAGTCCTTGCAGGCCTGAATGCAGTGTCAGCCACGGGCGGGCAGCCTGGGCACATTGCCCGACGTTATTAGGGTAAGGAATTATGTCGGCCTTCAAATAGACGCAACGTTAGTAGAGCCCTATTACTATAGATGCGGGAAATCGGTGAACGCTTTGGCATATTATCGGGTATTATGCTGGCGTCAACGACGCTATCGGCAGAGCTCACCGCTTGGTTGAATTCCCATCGATGTTTGAGCCACGGGGTTCCGTCCCGGCAAGATGGAAAACAGCATGGCTGTATGACTATGAAGGCCCTAATACTGGATCTAATTGTGTCAGACTGACTCACACAATGTATACTCCAACACATGGCATTTCATAGAAAGATGATGAGGCGAATCAGACTAAATATTGCAAGTGCTCACATGTTGAGCACGCGTACAACTTTACGTAGCGTGGTGACAGTCCAAACAGCTGATCTCAGAAACAGTTGATTTTTTGTAAAAATTATGTACCTAAAAATGGAAAAGAAGGAAGAAAATGGGTTTAAGTTTAAACTACGCTAGTGTTAGTCTACCCAGGTATGGCAACCCAGGCGAATTACATCATCCTGTCGGCGATCATCATCTGCACATCAAATGCCCTCTTTCTCAGGAACGAAGCGTTGGCTGCACTTAAAGGAAATGTGGTAAGTTCCCTAGGGCAACTATGTTCTGGAGTTTGAGTCCTATGACTGATGGCGTTTGTCTATAATGTATATGTAGTTTGCTCTTCTATATATATATATATATATATATATATAGTGCAACGTGTCATTTAGTGCGTTACTGTACGTGCCTTTCTAAGAAAACGAAACAATGCTTGGTAGCGCCGGTTCTCATCTCGCAACAGGTCTACCCGGATTAGGGCAAAATGCGGCTCTCGCAGGCGACCTGTGTATGCGGGGTCGCGACTTTGACGAGGGTACCCTGGGCGTGCGCAGGAAGGTTGTGACCAGGTCCCTAGATTTCACAAAGGACAGACAGGATTCTATACGCATCGGCATACGGCATCTCTCCTGTATGTGTTGGAGACATTATGCGTGCAGCCCGTATTGAATGGTCAACATGTGGTCTACTCAGAAGCGTACCGGCCTAGCGGCGCCTCTTTCCCACGCTGGAGCCGCACCGTACTTCGGGTGCGAGCGCTTCAAGGCTATGCGTTTGCGGACACGCTCCGAGGAGTCTGCTTCTAGGTCACCGAGCCCACGGAGGTTTGGAGGGTACTGAGCCTGCCGGTACGGGAGCTCATCGAATCGAGCGCCTGATATGCTTTGCCTGTCATGGGGCTCCCCCAGGGCCGGAATGGGCGTCGACCTAAGGGGAAAAGCAGTGCCAGCCGGACGAATGGGTTCTCCTGACCGCAGGACTCAGATGTCAGCGGCCGGTCCGCAGAGCTGCGACATGCACGCTAGCGAATGCCGTGCATGCGACGACGATGCCATTATGCCTCCAATGCCGCAACTCGGACTACCTCGCCCAAGACTGCACAACTACAGCCCAAAAGTGCGTTGCCTATGAGAAGGAGATGCTGCGCTGAAGACAAACACATCGCACTCCATCAGGGCCAAACACACCAACTCGGAAAACATCCCATCCCGATCGGCCAATGCCAGCCCATGCCAGGACGCACCAGAGCGCCGCCCGAGGCCCCCGCCAGTACAACTCTGGCATCGCCCTTTACGCTAGAAGAAGTTGCACAAGTAAGGGACGTTCGCTGTGGGTCTCCCACAGCCGGCCCCAATGGAAATGAAAGGAAAGAGAGGCCAGGCAGGCCTAAGAGCAAAAATAGCGGAGCTAGAACCCTCATTAGGGTCTTTTCCAGGCGTTCGCCCTCGAAAGTCAAACATGTCGTTCACGGGCGTTCGCGCAATACAACAGGAAAATAAACATGTAAGCCAGAATTAAAAACATTTAAAAGAATTTCTGTTTAATTCTACATCACCCTTTGTCCCCCTTGGGCTTGAAATCACCTTTAGCCATATCTTCGATGCACCGAGAAACGGGCATATTGAGATATCTAAGATTTCCCTAGCAATCCGTATGGCAGCATCGCTGCTGACTCTCAGCTGTAAATCCTCCGAGCAACAGGCAACTGTAACAGGCAAACTCTCCGAGCTGCCAGCGTATAACAGCGATTAGAGGCGCTGACAAGGGTGATCCCCTGAGAGCTCAGCGAGAGGAAAACAGGCTAGACTTTAGACCACAACGACCAAGAAAACAGACCTCATCGCCTGGAAAGAGAACTGGGAAGGGACGAGGGAACACAGGACCAGGAACCTGATTACTAGTTTCCGGGTCTAGTACGACGCGGCCTATGTGGAGGCATATATTTATATATCACGGCAGAGAAGACAGAGGTAGGCATCTGCGCTGATCTGTGCGACAGGAAGAACCAGACGCAGAAGCAGTGCTGGACAGAGTACGGCACCGTCGGCTACAACGCTGCTTCCATGGCGCTGGGTGTCCACTGGGCGACGCCTGACGTGACGTATATATATATATATATATATATAAAGACCGCACATGCCAATCATAATGCATGTCGTGACGAGGTGCCACCAGTGTTGCTTTAACACAAACGTCAACTTTTAAACAAGCGATCAGTAAATATAACGACTAACTATTCTCGGCAAAGAAGAATACTGAAATATCTATTTTAAAAATCGTACTGCCGCCCCCTTTTGGCCCACGTGCCAGTGACGAACATGCTCGACAATACGTCCGCACGCGAAAAATGTACGTGCAGATGCGATTTTCCTGAATGACCTTAAGGCGGCGATCAAACTTAATTCACACAAATCAACCGCGGGCATAAGGTTATCCACAACCGGTTTGTACCTTCCAGGGCACAGAGTTTTGAGGGTCTGTTAACAGGTCGTTGCCAGATTCTCGGCGTAAATTCGCAAAAGGAAATCGTTGCTAAAAAGTGTTGTAAGCAACTATTTCGGGCTCGCTTTCCCACCTGTACAATGTCATATGTGTTTCTACAGAGCATGCATTTAGGGCAAGGCTGTCTACAAAATTATATATTTGTTTAAATATTTTATCTTTAGATTAAAATTCGGATATTGAATTGATGTTACGATAGTATATGACAATAGATATATAGATAGGTTTTATTATTCTCATGAGTGGTTTGCATTTGTACAGAGGTTCGCAGCTCCTCAAAGCCACCAAAGGCTAGTATGAAGTGTTTAGATTGCATATTTTCTTATATGGACTATTTTTGCATTTGTAGACTTATCATACTCGAATTCGTTAGCTTAAAGCGACTTATATGGAGGTAGCACTGTCTCGCGGGATACCCGTTACGTGATAAGCAAGCGTTCTTTCGTTAGCCAAATTGTTGTAAAATATGGTCATGCGTCTTCTTTTAAACATATAACACGTTATCTATTGTACTAATCAATACATTTGCCTTCAGAAAAAATTTCTAAACTTGACAAGCTTGATATTGTAATTGCGATGTTTCTAGAAGGACTATGTCAACCTACAGGGGCTAAACCTAGATGTAATAGAAGTGGAGACATCCGATGGCTGGCTGCTACAAGTTCACCGAGTACGCAATCTGGACCTGTTCAATAAGTCACTGTCGACACCTGTGCTCATGGCTCATGGTTACTCGTGCTCCTCTATGGACTTCATGGTCAACATGCGCAATGAGAGCCTCGCCTTCATTTTGGCGGACAAAGGATACGATGTGTGGTTGCCGAACTTCCGAGGAAACAAGTTTAGCAACCAGGTTTTACGCGACGGCCGCCCTGTCGCGCCCGACGCCACAGATTACTATCGGATGACGTGAGTAAATGCAGGAGGGCCCTAATTCTCCACATTCGAACGATCTAACGGTCACTAAGCACTACGCGCATTATTAAAGGGCAACACTATCCTTGTTGGTATATCGTCTCACGCCAAAAAAAAAAAGATTAATTACGCATATCACCTTTTGCTGTATCAAGAGCGCATAACGCTGGCGCTACATATATATGCATATATATATATATATATATATATATATATATATATATATATATATATATATTATTATGTATTCAATGTAATCAATCATTCACGGTCGGACCATGACATTTGGGTCCCTGCGAACGTGTGCACCATTACGGGGGGGGGTATGTGTATATATACATATATATATATATATAATCACGTTCAGTGCCCGGCTTTATTCCGACAAAAATTCGGCCTGATTTTTTTCTTCGATAATATTGAACAGTTTGAGATAGTATCGCAGGTCTTTTTGTGGTAACCCAGATTCTTAGATCTAAGAAATCTCTTTTTGACACATCGTCAACGTCGGGATTAAAAAAAATAGTCGGCCATTGCCATTCACCGACCCCCGAGTTTCAATATAAACGTGGTCTATATCAAAGCATTTTATTTTTTAGTGGGTATAATTCAAATAAAGGCTTTTCAAAGATTTTTTTGTTTATTCTATGAGCACAGCATTCTAAATGCACTTCAAATGTGCCTCGTCGGCTAGCTGTGCTTCTCATATTGTCCTGCTTTGCATTGCGAGCGAGCTGTTGTGCTAATTTCTAAATTAGTTTAAATACAAATATAATGCGTGATTGAAAATAAATGTGTGATTGAGAAAGTGTGTGTGTTTGTGCTGTAAATGCTGTGTACTTGACTCATGGCTATTACAGGTGGCAGTATATGGCCGAACGAGACCTGCCGGCCGTTCTGGATAGGATCCTACTGGAAACCGCCGCAGGGAAAGTCTATACGGTCGGATACTCTATGGGAGGTTCGATTTTCTTTGCCCTATTGTCCGAGAATCACGCGTACGACGACAAGGTACATGATCTTGCGCTGGAACGCATACGTTAAAGCTTCAAGAATGTGTCCCTGGCACTTTATAGTTTGTATGGCTTTCATGTTCATGTAGTTTGTGTGTCGTTCTGTTAAGATACGCTAGGTGCACGAACATACATGAGTAGTTCCGACACATGTTACTGAACAGGTATGTGCGGCGGTCTGAACGCTGTCGCTGTTATGCAATTGTGTGTCTGTCACTAAGAGTGCACACCCGAGGCATTCCCAACTCTCTGCTGGCGATAGACAGATCGTTCGATTTGTATGCATGTGAATGCCTAGTTCCGGCGTAGCCCTTATACAGTATATAGCAGATAAATAGGGATGACGGTGAATAGCAGACAAATGTGAGAACAGACGTTGAAACATCCTCTTCACCTCGGTTTTTGTTTATGTTGCAGATCGCCTTTTTATACGGGTTATCGCCTGTACTACGAATTGATGAAGACAGCTCGCTTAAGATACGGCTGGCACTGAAGCTGGTGGACATAATTACAAAATTTACCATAAATGTAAGTTAACTTGTAAAAAATGCTGATTTATAAAATTAGGCTTTAAGAGTAAGAAGTCTTCGCGTCATTAGGGTTTTAGGGTGTGCGACACTTGTGTTAATCGTGTTAGGGGAGACCTAGATTAATGAAGCGTAGCTTCTACACACACTATTTAATAGTAATTTAGTAACAAGCAATATTACGCCTAGCCCTTCTTTCTCTAGAAACTTTCCATAGCCATATAACGTGGAAAGTATCGTGCCGATTGCAATAACCGACTGGCACCATTAATAATTACGGATTAGTAAAACAGATAAGGAAGAATCCTGAAAACCCTTCAAACTGTCACCAGCAACAAAAGTTTTTTTTCTATATAATAACTTTTTTTGTTGCCAAATAATTGCCAGTCGGTAAACGTAAAGATTGAACTCCTTAAGCATGCATCCGTTTTTCAGACATCTCTCCCTCGGGAGCGTGTTATTTTCGTGTTGCTGCGCTGAACTTTTACAGCGACGCGTCGCTTTTGAAACGCTGTGGCATCGTTTGTCTCTGTTCGACTTCTCGATTACATGTCCAATGATCCGCGTTATGGCCATGGCCTTATGTCTCCAAATGCCTGATGTCTTCGTGATGAACGGACAGGTGGTGTGCTTGTTTCTCAAGGATTCGTAATAACGATCCTAATCCCTCCGATTTGAGTACAACACCGTTTTCCGTGCAGGGGATCACATAAATAGTCCGAAGTGATAGGTTTCAGAGCAGCAGTTTCCCTATGGCTCAGGCGGTCAGGCTCATGTGGTCTGCTCTAATGTCTCCATCTTCACATATATGTTGGCTCGACGCACGCGCTGAAGGCTATAAGAAGCGCATCATTTACGACTTGGATTTCTTCAACGATGCCGTTCTCCGGTCTTGACGTGTCGGTGAAACAAACCGAGTCCGTCAGGCCTGCGGCTTTTTGATTCGTTTCATTTACTTGATGGTTAGGGGCTTCGGTTGATCACTATATATATATATATATATATATATATATATATATATATATATATATATATATATATATATATATATATATATATAACTATATATACATATATATATATATATATATATATATTAAAACGCCCGACATGAGATCCGCAAAGCGGCTTCTTATTCGGATCGACAATGGGAACAAGGGCAGTAAGTATAAATAGGTTATTTATAAGGTTGTGGGCAAGGGTTGTGAAGAATACTGTTGAAGTTGTGCATACAGGAAATTAATAGATGTGCAAATCTTAACTGCGTGAAACCTTTACGTGCAATAATATGAATAATATATTAATTATATACACAACAATAATAACAATATGATTGCAACACATATTATGCAAAACTCTGCGTTAAACTATATGCGTGTAAAGTAATTAAATATTTAATTCGATTTATATCAGCAATATAGCAGTTATGGCATATTATCACTGGCTTGTGGCAGTGGTGGTGGCGGTACTCTTAGAAGCGTGTGCAGTCTTAGATTAAGGTGAAGACGATTTATAATAGCGATCGAATCAATTCAACCTTCGGACATATAAGTATGTCTGTACGAGAGCGTTCATTATACCTTCTTGGAGAGGCAATATCTCTACATAGTGTTACCTGGACATCTATCTATCTGCAAGACACACTACCGATCGCAGGATCGATCTGCGATCGGTAGTGTGTCTTGCAGAGTGTACTTCTGACCGCAGAGGTTTAACATAGGTTTACCATATAATTGCAAAGTTTGCTAGTGGGGTTTAAAGGGCACCACGAATAGTGACTAATAACGTTTAATACAGGACTACTGCAACGGTTACCTGCCAAGTCTGCGACCACGTGGTATGACCCCAAAGCATACTTATTATAGAGACTTTCTTTCCGTCTCTTTTTGGCTGTGGACTCCGGTAGTCGGGGGTTTGCTTCATTAAGTGCGATTTATTGATAACAGACTTCATTTTATTGATAGCATGTAGAATGAACATACACATGTTTAATTATTCCGTACGGCTAATTAATACACGTGTACGGCTTTGCACTGCGTTTCCTACAAGCCTGACTAGGCTTCGTTTAGCCAAGAAAGGCTCTTATTTTATTGCGAAAAGTTTGCATTTGTCGATTTGAACACGGTAACGACGTTGGAACCGGATCTTACTCTGACATTTTGGTGTACTCTTTTTTAAAATGGCAAAACATGTCGCTACACCTATGCGCTCGTTCAGTCGTGTTAGGAACCCGCTTCGTATGACTAATGATCGCTGTTGCTGGAAGGCGCTTGCAATGCACCAGTTCGCGTTGATGAGTATTTATTTCTTACGCTCACCTTGCTATGACTTCGTGCTACAAGCTTTTTAAGACCAGCCCAACGAAATCAGTAAACATGTGAGAATGAAAGCAAAGCAAAGTCAATACTCTTTAAACGCGCTGAACATCAGCAGCTAACGAGACAGTTTAGAAAAGCAGAGAAGGAGATAGTATGAGCGCTCTTGAACTCGGGAAGTCGAGCACAAAGCTCTCTAAACGGTTGCCAAAGACTGTCCCGTTTACAAATGCAGAACCCCACTGTCACATAAGACACCACCGGGCAAAACCAACAAGTTTTCTGCTCGAAAACTACGAACTAACGGCTAGCGGCTAGGGTGCATAACTAGCGGCTATCAATATTGTAGGAAAGCGTACCGCTCAGACTATGGTAGAAGCTATCGACCTGTTTAATAAGGCAACTTACAGAGTTCTGGCTTGGTAACTTGCTTCCTGTTGTCTCATTTCACAGCCCTTCTTCCGCGCCCTAGCTGGTCGTTCGCTATTCGCGGCAAGAGTTCAAGCGATCAACACTGTCCTCGATTCAATTCGTGTCTATTTTAGCTACTTTTTACCAACAGCCACCATCTTCATTCTCAACGCCTTGCTCCAGCGCAAGTCGATTGACGCATTAAAGGGCAATCCGCACCTTAGAAAGGTTAGTGCAGCCAGTTAAGCGTATGTATATATATATATATATATATACTTAAGTGTGTATGCTCATGCACGTAAAGCTGTCTAGTAGAAGAGAGCCACAACATATAATTTTAAGCTTGAAAATGCTTGTGCAGCTGCAGCTGTACATAGATGCGGGCAGCATCTTGCTATAAGTGTATGTTCATCTAATTTAACTCGTATTTATTTAACTCATATGGGGTGTAAACAATTGTCCTCCTGTGAATGTGACGACAAACATTACATCGGCCCAAGCTCCAGACCTGGTGTCGACCACCTGGACATGGTGCCAAGCACCGCCGTGTCGTTACCGCGTTGTCGATCCAATGACAGACGTTGCTCTAGAAAACTTCACTAGCGCGTGGGTTCCCCGTGGCTAATCTAAGGCACTTGCATACCTTAGTAATAACTCATAACATAATATTCATCCGATAAGCAGGACACGATTAAGGAGGTACAAAAGGTTTATATTATATTATTGAACAATATAATTGTGAGGTGTGAATGTGCGTCCTCGTTATTTCATGGTTTTCATCTAGCTATTCTCAGCGCATCGCGTCTAATATCGACGCGGCATTTCCTCTGCAAATTGCCAGTGAAAGCAGCTGCATCAGAAATTCGTCTTCGCGTATATCCCCGGTGTTTGCTTGTATTCGATCACCTAAATTAAATTAAATATTCGGGATGACTTTTCTCAATATATTTAAGAGTATCACGATCTTATCTTGTGTTTTTTTTTAACCATTCCAATATGTTGGGAATCTGGACGTCATCACTTGGGATTCCACGCTTGTATGCAATCTTTCGTCGGTATTTGCTGCATATCTTGTCTAGGAGTCGCTGATCTTTCTTAAAACATAGGCTCCAGACTTGGGCTGCATATGTTATGCATAGGCAGAACGTACAAATCAAATAGTTTTGAGTATCTTTGTGGATTCCTAAGTATGAATGAAAATATAGTCCAATTCGCTCTCTGTGGTGCTCTTAAAGCGTTGTCTGCTATGTGTTCTGAGTACTTCATATGAACAAGCGTCATTGCACTAAGATCTCTGAGCCGTTTTTTCGAAGCAAGAGAATGGCCACCGATGGTGTCACTGTGCTCTGCATTTCTGTGACCAAAATTAAGTACAACGCACTTTGCCACCGACCGTTTCAGATCGAACGAGAAGTAGTCTACATAGACCATACTCGTATATTGCACGTTTTCGCGAATAATATTATTTAGCGAATTGATGTAAAAGATGAACATCAGTGGCTCGAGAATGGTTCCCTAAGGGCAACCAGAGGTGGCCTAAGCCTTCTCAGACAGAGTATCATGAACACGTACTTGGTGTATTCACAACACCTTGATGCGTGAACATGTTCCGCCTAGTCAAACTGAGTCTCCAAAAGTTGAAGTGTGCAGCTTATCCGGTACAATAAGCAAATTGTTCTTTGGTGACCAGTCCCTGCTTGTCGGCGTTTTGATATACAGCCATAGAAATTACGCTTTCTAACAGCTACAAAAGCGAGCGAAATCGGTCGTTTATTCTTGGGGTTTTTTTAGAGGACTTACTGAAAAATGGGGTTGCACACACGGACATCGCAGCAGGGGAACTCTCTGCAAGCGCGGGCCGGTAGTGTGGGACTCCAACTCACTAAAAACCAGTAATGTTCCCGTCCTCCCGTTTAACTGGGAACTGCTTGCGCAACTTTTATTCCCGCGTGTGTACTGGACTAACAATCGCCGTGCAAAAAAATCAGGTACGATCGAATCTTCAAGCGATCCACAAAGTTTCAAGCTTAAGGTATGACATATCGAGATTTGAAGTTGCTTGAATACGATTGAGGGCACTCCATCTTGGGTATCGCTTGAGTTCGATTTCTGGCCCCTTAAGTGCTTCAACAGAAGTCGAATTAACCACCCAACTCCCGAATCTCGCGGACGTAAGTCATCATTCGATGAATAGGTTTGTGCTAATGTGTTTTTTTCATTAAATCTGCTTTTCCGTAATCATCGGAATCTAGTGAACCCTCGGGTCGCATAATTGACGCCAGATAGTCACGAATCTTAGTTCGAGACTATCTGGCGTCAATTATGCGACAGAAATAAATTAGGACACGCTGAGCGTCTCCTAATTTATTTCTGGCTGATTTAAGTCCCCGATGAGTAAAATTGTATGGTCACATTCCATTAGTAATGATAGCTCTTGTGTTAAAACGTCAATTTTTGTTCTTGAGTGTTCTTAATTGTGTATATATCCCGGCGTTAGTTAACTTAGTTATATTTGCACAATGACAAGGGAATTACGCCACTGTGCCTTTACCAGGACAGGGCGTCGTTAACGTTTTGTTAAATATGTATGTTCATTGTTGTTGAGTCTAATAACTAGTAATTTGCCACGGTGGTAACTTGTTCCAAACGAAACTGCTTCTTAGCTCTGTGGTAGGTCTCCGGAACAATCTATCGATCAGCATTTCTAAACTAGGTTGCCTTTCCATAGAGCCGCGTCTGCTTCCCTTTTCTCTGCCGTCGAAATTATACAATAGTTCGGTGGACGGACGTCTGTCGTTCATAGCACGCCTCCCTCTATAATTGAATTTTTGCAGTTGTTGGTGTCTATGAAAACAAACAACGGAGACTTCCAACGTATTTATTTACCTCACTTCGTGACCAACAGTCAGCGATTGAAATGAATTACTAATATGAGTTATTTCAGAGTAAGTGGGAACGCATATCTGTTCACTCTTTATGCGATGTTTGCTTGCATTGGACTTAGATGCACAGTTGTAAGGCTCCGGAAGAGGCTAGGAACAGAGGCTAGAATAGCGTGTAGCGGTTCTGCATTTTTGTTGCATCTTGTCGAACATTTGAGCTCCTTTTTCTTCTTCTGTAATTGGCCCAATATACTCTTCTGCTTTTTCTGCGTCCCCAGATATCACATGTTTATGCTCCTTACTCTACCTTCTTCGGATCAATATTCAAAGTCCACCACCCCCGTTTCCCCTCTCTGTCGAACTCCCTTTCCAATCTTACAGCAATTGTCTTATGTGTGCTTAATTGTCCTTTCCATCCCAACTTCCACCAGCGTTTCCCCACTAAGAGCTGTTTTAATATATTATACATTCTGCGCCCATTTTTGATTATCCAAACATTTAGGTATTGGCTACGAAAATCACATCAAGGTCCATAGATTTTCAACGGACGCAGATAAAAAAAAAGACGCAGATCATGATCGATATAAACTATTACTAACGCGAAAATACTGAAATGCTGCTCCATCTATAGGTTGAAAGGCGTTAGCACTAAGGTGGTGTTTTGCGCGCTTTTTGCGCTATTATTTCAGGAGCGACTGCCGATTATGCTGGCAAACTATCCTGCAGGTATAACATGGATGGAAACATTACTATATGCCCAGGAAATGAACCAAGATTCTAAGGGGCTTCCTTGGACGAAGATGAATTACGATAACGCACAACAGACAGGAATCAAAAACATGGGTGAATACAACCAGGTAAGAGTGCATATATATATATATATATATATATATATATATATATATATATATATATATATATATATATATTTAAGCTACGCTTGCACAGAACCCAGATTCCCTTCTTGAGTACTGTAAGTAAGATATGGTTATGCTCCTGAAGGGTTCTCAGCTGTTTTAGAATGCTTTTCTGAGGGCTGGCACGCTCTTAATATATAAACTTCTTGAGGCAACGTTGACCTGTGCTCCGTCAAAAACACGCAGAAAATAGTTTTATTTATATTATAATTTAGCCTTAGATTTAATTATTTACCTTTGCATGACTGAGTTAAGTCGGCTCACATCGTTTCGCTACTTTCAAGCCAACCAAAATATTAACATAGCGTTATGTTTCGAGGTGTGCGTTGAACTAAAACGCATTCTGCTAAGTAAAGTAGAAGAAGTGCCATACCGTAAGTTAGTTTCCTTCTAAGCGATGATAATATACGTCGAAATCGTCCTTCCCCAAAAGTTTGCGTATGCTACTGAGAATCCGCGAATTAAAGGTAACAATTACCTATCTATTAAATACTCCGATGTCAAAGATTTTCGAACATGCGTCGTTTAGTTGATGATTAAGTTAAGCAGTGTCATATGGTCCAATTAGTAAGAGTTCAGTTTCAGACAGCATATTTATATATGTATATATATATATATATATATATATATATATATATATATATATTCCAAGCGTCATTTACGTATATGCATATACGTATGTATGGATATATATATATATATATATATATATATATATATATGCATACACTCTATTCAAAAGATGCATTAAGCCCTCAGTTTAATAAAGGCATCGTTGAATTTCTAGATTTCTAGACATGAAAAAACCGTACACGGGCATTAGTCTTACGGAAAAAGATTCCCACGAACAACGCCATGTTATGAGTATATTTAACCCAAGTAAAACCGAGTTGAGCAAATTCGTGCACGTGTGATGTTTTAAACGCAGTGCAAATCGCACCCGCGAAAATTCCAAAAAGTTTTGCACCCGCCTGCAACCTCTCAGCCTTTGCCCCTGTGTGAGTTTTCTTGATACGACTTTTTTCTAGTGTTGGCCGGTAGAAGATTATAATACGCCACCCCTACCTCAAGTCAGCCCAGCTCGTGCGCATGCATGATCCTAAATGCTTGAAGCATTTGAGACCACGATGGCATGCATTCATTTTGAGTAAACACAATCTAATTTAGAGCCATTACCAAAACAATTTCCAACGGTATTTACTGTCACATATCCATATGATGAACACCATGCTGCCAATGTTGGTACATATTTTGCATACATGGTACTTTTTGAAAGACATGGATGCTCCTATTCATATCGTAGTAGCTAGTTTTGATTGATTCTAGTTTTTCCTCTGTTTTCCAGCCAAAGCCTCCCGCATACGACTTCTCAGCCGTTAAAGTTCCCACGCTTGGCATGTTTGTGAAGAACGATGTCTTCATGGGCGCAAAAACAGTTGAGAGAATGATCTCTGATCTGCATCTTCCCGCGAACGAATATTCGATTGTCGACGGCAATAATCTGAATCATCTGGATGAATCGTGGGGTTGGGACGCACGTTGTTGGGTTTACGATCCCTTACTAAAAGGTCGGGCGATAATATTTGTCACAAAAAACCTCACAAAGCCTAGTTATAAATACTTTGGACAAACGCATCTACTATGCCAAGTAAAAACGTGTTTGTAGATAAAAAAAATATCAAAGCTACCCTCGTATGCTGTAGCCAATATACGCGGCCAAGCATGTATTCACAAGTTATAATCGGAAGTATATATATATATATATAAACAGGATCTCCCAGAAATATTTCGAAAGCGATTAAAGAAATTGTAGAGCTCGTTAGAGCAAACATTTTTTTTCTAATAAAGCATATTCTGTAAGAAGTCTTGTTTCGGAGTGAGATTATAAATACCACAATTTGTGACACTGGTGATTTTGTCCGACATAGGAGCACAAAATGTGCAATTGCGACACAGCCAGCCCCCCTATACAGAAACGGAGCACACCGTCGTGTTCGAGAGAGCGCTGCTTCTTCTAAAGGACATATAACGCTGGTCAGAAGACAAGAACAACAACGCAACATGGTCGCTTAGAAGAGAATTCGCAAAGAATGAAGCTATTCATTAACCTTGACGCTAAATACCTCAAAATCATTATCTTACGACCACACACAGCGCTTAAAACAAACACATTCAGGCAAACGCACATTTCGTGACGATAATTTTGGTACCAAACTTATAGCAATGCGGTTGCGGAGCAATTAAGATTTTTGGGCGAAATGTCGACATTAAGTGTACGCATGAATGACTTTGTCCTAGAACGATTTGAAGTGCGATATATGGAATTGTAGAACTCATTAAAGCAAATCTTTCCGATTCTTCGATAGAACATGGTCTCTGAAAGTCTTGTTTCGGAGCGAGAGCGATACTACAGCAATTTATGTCACTGGTGTTTTTGCCCGACATGGGACCATAAAATGTGTAATTGCGAACCAACTGGTTCTCCTATACAAAACTAAGCACATCGTCGTCTTTGTGAAAAAATTCTACTTCTTCTAAAGAACATACAACATTGCCCAGAAGATGCATCACGGTCGTTTAGAAAATAATTCGCAAACAATATTTTTTTTTGCTTTCACGTTCAATATCTCTAAATCAGAACCCTTCGACCAATTATAGCGTTCAAAACTAACACATTCAAGCAAATGCGGATTTCATGCCGATTATGTTGTACCAAAAACATAGGAATGCGAGCCGTGATTGCGGTGTATTCGAGATTGAGTGCATGCATAAATTACCTACTCCATCAACTAAAGCACTCTGCGTGCACTCAATCTCGACATCCTAATTATTTTGAGGTACTTAGCGTGAAAGCTAATAATAAACTTCATGTTTCGCGAATTCTCTTTTTAGTTACCATGTCGCGTCTTCTGACAGGCGTTACATGTTCTTAAGGGGAAGCAGCGTTTTCTCTCGAACACGACGGTGTGCTCGGTTTCTGTATAGAAGAGTTGGTTGTGTCACAATTGCACATTTTGTGCTCCTATGTCGGGTAAAAATACCGGTGTCACAAATTGTAGTAATTTCACTCTCACTACGAAACAAGACTTTTCAAAACCCATGAAAAAAACTCTTGCTTTAACGAGCTCTACAATGCCTTATATCGCTTCCGAAATATTTCTGGGAGACTCTATATACACATGTATATATAAGTTGTGCAATATCTACGTTTGCGGTCAACGCATTAAGGAACAGATCACACCCGTGTGATCGGTCTTCTGCATTTCGTTGAAAATTCTGCATAATCTCAATGACACCAGACACAAGCTAGCAAAAAGCCTAAAAAATCACGGCCAGAAGACCATTCTCAAATCATTTTTAGAAGGGGAAATAGCAAATTCAATGGTCATCATTTTCGTACCAAAGTAATGGTGCCGCGTTACGTTGTGCAACAAAGCTTTTTCGACAGCCATAGTTGTTATGTTTTAGATTGAAGTTTTTACGTTCAGTACCGTATTTTTTTAAGAAGTATGCAAGCCGATATCTTGCTGTCAAAAAAGCTTAGTTACTCGGCAACTACGTAACACAGTACCATCACTGGTACGCGAATGATGGGTAGCAAATTTGCTATTGTCTGAGAGTCGCTTTTTAAGCGTAAATTTTCGGTCGTAATGGCAAAATTATACGTGCAATCGAAAGCTTCAACGTAAGCATAGCAAAATATCGACTTTTATGACTTTCCTTAATATGGCTACTCGACTTTCGCTAGCCTTTCGCTTACATTAAGGAGAAGTCAAGTCTCGGTCAAGTCGAAACAATTGGCCCCTCTAAGCAAGTGAGTTAACCGGGCCGCCGAAAAGCACGATCTTCGATGGATTCTTATGAAAAACATTGTTTCAAAAGTCGTCTGCAAGGGATGCGCTTCTACCTAACTTATAGCCTTCTTTGCTCTCAATTTTCAGCTATGGAGGAGGTCGAAGCGGAACGCGCAGAAGAAAATAGCGATGTCAGAATATATCGCACGGAGATCGTGCCCGCCTTTCAGAAAACTTTGCCGTACGAGAATGGATGTGTTGGACTGTCTGATGCCAGCTGATGATCGAGAATGTCGTGCCATATGTCTAAACGCCCACAAGCAGGTCACCTACATCCAGAAAAGCCTAATGTGTAATACTTTCCGTTTGCTGATTGGTTGTTGCAATAGGACGCGCATTGTATGCATGCTTCTTCATGTATTATTTGTTTTCTTCTCTTCTGGTCCCCTACCTTCTTAATTTACTTAGTATAAGCCAAAAAATGTCAGCCTGTCGTGGCCTAGCCCGCATACAACGTTATTAGTTTTATATGAACGTTTGCCACCAACACGAGCCTATAAAGTCGGTCAACTAACAACATTTGCTACCTAAATGTATTAAAAAACAGACACAAACACTTCACTGCTTGTGGTACACCTAAAGTGTCAAGGCGCAAGCAAGAAGACAACCGTGTGCTCGCTCAAAATTTCTGGCGCCAACGCTACGGACGACAGAGTCCGAACACAGGCCTATATACAATATTATATGTACCATCGGATGAGAGGCAGTCGTCGGACCAGACTTTGAAAAATCGATGCAGAAATGGCCACAGAGGTTACTAAACTGTGCTAACGATCTCGGTTATACGGCCGTAGTTTTTCACATAACAAATTGAAATGTAATTTTCAAAATTATTTGCTACGTGATGTACTGATGACAGCGTAGATCTGCAATGCAATCAAGAAATCCGGGTTGGGAAAAAACAAGAAGGATGACAGCAAGACTAGATAGAGTACAGCCGGCTATAAAATCTGCCGGTAAGTCATATGCTGAAAAGTCTCAAAAACTCAAATTGATGTGGACCCATATGAATGACGCGAGGCTACCAAAGGCCTCCGAAACTGCAAGAGGCGATGTCAAATTACGAATTGAAAAGGCTCAAAGTGGTGGAGGTCAGGCTTTCCTAAAACTAATAACGGAAACATGGAAGCTCGCTAAGCTAAAGTCAGTGGACGGAACCCTTGGAGAGACGGCTATGATGGCAGAGATTAATTAATAAAGCACTTGAGCGACAAAGAGGGACAACAGTAGACACGGATGCTTTAACGGGCCTATATATACATATATATATTAACTACATGTGCAGGCTACGTTACAAAGTACTATGGGGACGCCTCTTGCACCTTGCGCGCTATTTCCGGATACAAATAATAATAAGTAATAGGTGATCATCAAAAGGTTTTTGTATACCAGTATATTTTATAGTATTTATATGGCCGGTATATAGCTAGATGATAAAATGATCCGCTCCAACCAAACAAACATGCATCTACAACATTTACATGCATATCGTATCGCAATTAATACAATAGAAAATATAGACACAACATATGATTGCATATATAATCTAGAAATTACCGAGAATAGCGACCATATAATTGCTGTGCATTGGGAGTATATGTAGAGGCGGTAGCTCGATCGGCTAACGCATCATGCTAACGAGCAGAGCAAAATAGCTCAACGATATCAGGAAAGTTCTACCAAGGATAGGCAAACTAACCATAACTTTGTTAATAGTGCGGCAATATGGCGAAGAACACTATCGACAACAATATATATATATATATGTCTGCCAAGAAGTGCATTTAAATGTCAAATAAAGCGCTGTTTTTATTAAATAAAAAATTAATACCAAACTTTTGTATATTTATTCATAAAGTAGGCTTGTGTTCGTTAAACGAACTGTTCATTCACGGTTTGACATATTAGCGATATGGGGGTTACTCTACTCCTTTAAGGCTTGGGTCACTGTAAGCGTGTTGACATACACTTTAAAAAATCCTAGCGAAAACAGACCAAAGACGCCATCGAGCTGTTTCTGGTCTGGCTGTTACGTTTTTGTGGGTACATCCCACCGTTGGCATATATGTATATTATTACATATTAATTGAGCCGACGAACAAAGGCCATTTAGCATGAATAGCCTCGACAAAACTTAATCCATTAGGCGGCGCACCGATCGCCTTGCAAAGCACACGATCTGCTGAAAGTTTTCTAACTCGATCAGTGCAATCGTCCTATAGTGAACGAGATCACAAAAGGACTAGAATGGACCTATAGAATAAACACGACAAAACATTATAGTTTTGCATATTGCTTTGTAAGGACGCAATTAGCCACAAACAAAGGATCTACAGGTCGACAGGTTGAATAGCTAAGTGGAAAAAAATGTGTGTCCTAATGTTTCATGTGGTAAGGGCGCCTGGCTGTTAAAGCACAAGAGACGGTGTCATGGCGCCTGCAGCTGTGGTCGTTGCTCGCCTAAATTAAAGCAGAATGATATGGGTGCGGCCCTGTTTGTTAAGGCCCTGTTTGAATGGTTTGCATTGTTAGCTTGGCAAACCTGACTTCGAACATCTGTTTTAAATGAAAGCGTCTGTTGTAATTATTAAAGCTCCTTCAAAAGTTACGCATTCTATTTTGCTCAATATAGGCTAGGGTATGTAGTAAGGCCTGTGCACAGCTCGAACTTAATACCGCTCTAACACCGTATCGTTTAAACAAGATCACTGTAGCAGGATTTTTTCGTAAATCAGTATTTGTAATTTCGTCAACTTTTCTCACAAGTGACATGAGTATATTCTTAATTTCAGCATATGCATTATGTCGTAAGCATACATATGCATTATATTAAACTGTTAAGTATTAAACTTGTAAAAATTCAGGATTCGATTTAGAGTGCGCCGCTTCAATTTTGAAATTCCGCAGGTAAGTCTGTTATGAAAATTGAATCGTGTTCGAAACCCTATAGTTGTCGCTTTTTTGTTAACGATTATGCCATCTACTCGGTCCACATCACGAGATAAATCAAAGTAGGTGCAGCGAACAAAGCTCAATATTTTTTAGTCCAGTTCAATAATACCCCGTAACAAGCCGTTCCGTGCCTCTGTACGTAAATACTTCTTGTTTGCGAATCTATGCTGGTTTTGATTGAAAGACCGTGGGCTTGTTAGATATGCTCAAAACGTGTATCAGGGATCATCGAATCTATATATCTTTAAACAAGGGGCTGATTGTTGTTAGTAGAAAAAATACTCAGTGTTTTTTTTTCACCGTTAGCCTGTGACCCAGCTTAGAAGAACGCGGAATCAGAGTTGCTGTCGTCTTCTGCCATACGCCATACTTGTCGGTAGCATTTCATTTCTGACTGCCTGATGTTTGGCTGAGGTTCCGCCGGGCGTGTTACCTGCATCATAATGTTGTCTGATCATAGGTGTCACAAGAGAATTGTGAAAGCAGGCTGATCTGATCAACTAACAATAACACACGTCTACACTATTCTTAAGGACCACTGTTTTTATGTGATTAAGTGCGTAATTTTGCGAGTGTCTTTGTCAGGCAACCTAATGTGTATTAGGTTGCGGATAAGCTAATTTTTTTTAGCAACGTCCAGTTGTTGGACCTTTGTACTTGTCACAATAAGTATTTCTGAAATAAGGCAACTACACAATGTTTTACATATGTAAGGTAGCTAGCTGTTTTACGACCTAACCAAACGCTTTGTAACCTAGCGTCCCAAGCAGAGATTTTTGCACACACGATTTAAAGTAGAGCACATGTCCGTTACCGCATACGAACTGACGTATCCCTTTTTATTTGTACTACAGTACGAATGCACGATCGCCAATCTACTTGGCTGATCAGAACGTCTGTAGCGTGTAGTACAAGCAATAACCGGACAAAGGCCACGTATCGTTTATTATTTTATATAACTAAAGCTCAACAGACTCAGTTCAGCCATCCTCGATAGCCTTCATACCACGGCTAAAATATTCAGCGTGAGTGTGGCAGATATCACGTCATTGTCCTCTTGATACGTTTTAAGGAGAGGTTTTTGGGCTTCTAAACAGATATTAGTTGCACGGGTGAGATAACTGGTCCCGTTTTCGAGAGAGAAATCGTGGACCCTGCTTTTGGGACCGCGTGGGTTTCGTTCTAAGCTTTTAAGCACCACACGAAACTTGGGTTGCTCCATTGTCAGTAGAGGGTCGCATATGTCACACCTACGAGGTCTGCATTAAGCATAATTCGAAACCAGTTCACATTATATTCATAAATTGCTCACTTTCGAAGAACAGACCTCCATGAGGCTATAGGCAGCGTGAGCATTTTTATGTCGTATCCGGGCGTTTTACAAACAAATTTCGACCTAACCCGTAATTGTCCGAATCACACACACACACAGCAATTTCTGCAATGGTCCAAATTAAAATCTTCAAACTCTATTAAGTTTTGTCCATTTCATGAGCTGTCTGAGAGGGGCTGTCTCGCTGCCGGTGGGCGCGACAAAGATCGCGTGTAGACAACAAAAATCCGAACGATTTGGTTCGCTGAAACGCCGCTCGCCTCAGAGTGAACTCCGCTCGTTTGAGACTCGTGCCGAAACCGATTTATTACTGCATTTCGTTAGTGGGCTTTCATTTGAATTTTTACTCGCGCTTTTGAACTACCGCCATTTGTCTGCTGGCTTACTGTGAATGTCTTTGCAACTAAATTACTTATTTTATTCTAAATTCGACTGCCGTACATCACCAACTAGCATGGTGCACGTTGTACGATATTTAGGCCTTAATATTAGACAGGTAGGCAGATACGTTAGACGTTAATTACATTACATATTGTTTATTTTGCAATAACTTTGCATTTCAAGATGGTTAGACGTTAATCCAACGTTTGAAATGTGAGCTCATTTTTACGGCCTGTCGAGATGTTGTTGTGCTGGATCTACCTCCGCAGGTGGCCCGCTTGCACATTAATCTTAATGATGGGTTAGCAAAGCGTTGGTTAGCCGAGTTTTGTACAGCCTGTCTCGATTGAGTCAAACACTTGCGACTAGTTAACTGTATGCTTCCCTCTCCAGAGACAATCGTGCCCATAAAGATGATGAGTCTAGCTGCGTTAGTGGCATACCCTTCGAACAACTTCGCTGAGGCTTTTCGGGCGAAATCAGCAGCGTGCCAGCGTGATTTGGCGCGGTTCGTTGAGTGGTTCTGCGGACCTTTAAGTTAACTAACAATGAGTCCCACTAACAATGAGAAAAAGCTATCGGGCAAGTGTGCGTATTACTCGGTCTAACGACTTCCGTTTGTCGCTTCGAGTGGCGCGCGTAGGCGGCGTACTTGAGTTACGCCCTGTTTTGTCAGTTGGTCGATTTTTCCGCCTCCGTGAACGCGATGCTAACACATTTCACCGTTCATTGCGGATAAACGGAGATAATCGCAGTGTGTCAGATTCCAAGGGTGACGTAGTTTAAGGATGTCTAGTCTCTCGAGTTCGTTAACAGGCCTACAGAACCTTTGAAAGTGGCCATTTCTGCATCAGCCCGTACGTTTCGCTTTGGCTCTAAACGCCTAGTTAGTTGCTTTACTAGGCAACTAACTAGGCCTTTACGAGAAGGCGGAAAAAGGGTGAGTGTAAAAGTGCAACGTTGTAGTATGTTGTTGTACGGGTTATGAAAAGAATCTAACGCTGCAGTAGCTTGTCGAAACAACCCTACCATCTACGACTCAATAGTCTGTGCTTAAGGTCATACATAACAAGATGTAGCAGTCGCCACTCGAGAGCTTGTGGAAAGAGTTAAAGTTGACCAAGAAATCTTAATCAGGAATCTCAAAAACATGGAATAATTTCCAAGCGTACATCTTTTCTGTGGCGGCGTTGTGTGCTGGCGCTCATCGTGTTGCCACAACCTTCAACGGATACCTTCTAGAACGTCTAACGACATTTCTGGTAAGGCCCTGCTTGGACATTTGTGGCCAGTTGAGCTTTCTTGAAGGTAGATAAGGGCATGCCATGGAAAGGGCCAAGCCGATCTAACCGCCGTGTGGTGATTAGGTTCGCCGTGGTGGTCGCACGGTTTCCACCACGTGCTGTCCGCAACATCCGGGTTCCATGATCCCTCGGACTCTTGTGTGTGTCAACGTTGTAAACTACCTTGCGGTAGATATCATGCTGCCTCCTGCACCTTAGTCCCGTCTCTAGCTAGTCTAGATAACCAAGCTCGCGTCATAGCTTCATAGCTTTCACATATCTATCATTTTATAAGTCCAAATGTGTGCATATATACATATGCATATATTTTAACTGTTCTTTTTTACACAACATGTGTGATAATAAATCTGACTACATATATATAATATATATATATATATATATATATATATATATATATATATATATATATATATATATATATATATATATTGACATAACAAGATAAGGGCATGCAAGATAGTTGTTTACAATACCGGCCAAAATATTC
Organism: Dermanyssus gallinae; assembly: GCA_003439945.1. Classification (NCBI taxonomy): domain Eukaryota; kingdom Metazoa; phylum Arthropoda; class Arachnida; order Mesostigmata; family Dermanyssidae; genus Dermanyssus; species Dermanyssus gallinae. The sequence goes on from QVRM01003374.1 coordinate 186,423, forward strand.
GCAGATCAGCGATCTCGGCGTGTATACGAGAGGGTCATATGCGGATTCTCGTAGGCCTGCCAATGAATTTTTTTTGACAAAAGCGGTTGACATTACTCTATATATGCCTGGTAATCAGTAGATTGCAGAGTGTGGACCCGCTGAAATCATTACGGCTCTAGTTTTTCGCTGGTTTCTGCAGAAAAAGACGTACAGTCGAGGCGTCGTTTGCACCACGTCAAAATCTGCTTAATAAAACAATGAGAATAGTTTATTCTTAAAAATTATTGCAGAACCGCAATTAAGGAGGCCAGGGGCTCCAAAAAAAGAACAGGATTTTGGAAGCTTAGTTTCAGTAGCTTGACATGCCAGTAAGCTAAGTATCTAAGCACGTTGGTGGTAAAAATCGATGACATACGGCTTCTAGCACCCGGAGGCTTCATAACGAAGAGTTAAATAACACCATCCAAAATAAGAGATCGGGCAAGTTCCTTTGGCAGATTTTGATCCAACAAGACAACACAGCGGCATTGGTTGAGTCGTTGGTATGCTGGGCTAGTCCTGGACATCCCTGGACGACGCCTGACGTATAAGTGACATATGAGCGGCGTCTACAATTGTGACGGACAACGTAATTAATCAGTTTGAAGGCAGGTTATGTCGGTCCATACGCACGCACGCACACACACACACACATACATATATATATATTTTTTAAAGTTTTTTTTTTCGTAAGCCCGCTTTCTCATGTCATGGCTGATTTTAAATCTACGATATTAAGAAGAGTTTGCAAAATGATAATTCTACTCCTGCGTGTTCAAACTTTTACGCCCAGGTTCTCGAACGTTTTCCATTACGCGTGCACAACCAATACATTTGGACGAATGTACATCTTAAGAGAACCATTTTGTACCAAATTGGTACAACTGACGTCTGTAGTTTTATATGCTTAGCGCCCAATAGTCAAAGTAACTCAAATCTTCAAATGACCATTTCAGATGTAAAACCTGTAGAAGCTCAGCATATTTATTTTTGTCCAACTCTTGCTTAAGCAGAGCAAACGTCGGACCACTCTTGCTCGAGCGGAGTAAAAGTTGGAATTATATATACACCATCCAAAGCCTTTCGTGAGCCTAATAAGGGTGTAGCGTAGTCAGAGTCCGCAATGCTGATCCGGAGAAACGCATAGAAAGTGTGCAGAATGGTACCAGACACAGTTGAGTTTTACTAACAACAATAAACCTACCGATAGAAAAGAAGGAAAAGATTGCTTTAAAATTACTGCAATTAGTCTATCCAGGTATGGCAACCATGGCTAATTACATCATAGTGTCGGCGATCATCATTTCCACTTCTAACGCGCTCTTCCTCGGGGACGAAGCCTCGGCTTTACTTAAAGGAAATCTGGTAAGTTTGTCATGGCAACTTTGTTACGGAGTTTAAGTTGCATAACTGACGGCGTTTGTCTAAACTGCATATGTAGTTTGGTTATTTATATATATATGAATGATTTATTATTCGTTAAACACGCATATACAGTACCTACGCAACCCATATCATCAATGAGTGTCTAATACCTACCTGCCTTTTATTGGGACCACCTTTTCATTGTAATATTGATCTGTTTTTTTGTAACACTTGTCCCTAGAGCCAGGGCCACTAACAGGTATATATATCTGCTCCTACCGATGCTGTGCATTCTTTTACAAGATGTTCAATTGATTTATTCCCTAACCCACACGCTCGACATTCTGTACTGTGCCGTTCCATATATAATAGCTCTTTGTATCCTTGTATCTAGCATCCCTGTACTGGCATCTGCCAATAGCCCACTTGCTCTAGAATTGTCGCATACCTATTTTTTCCATATATCTGCTAGCCTCAATCTGGACCTATCGCCAACTTTCATTTGTCCGTAAATGACTTCTACCCTCGATTTCACCATTTTCGCTAATACACTCGCTCTTGCCCATTGTTCGCTAATATACCCAATCTCTCTAGCTGCAAACTCTACCTTGGGATTCTATTTCGTTTTCATCCATACTACCAGCTGCATCTGTTTAACCCATCTATTTATTACATTTTTAATTATGATACTAAATCTTAGCTTACATAAACACACTTACCCAGCCCGGGTGTAAATAATAATATAATAAATATACAAATCTTAGCTTACTTGTATATATGTTGGCTGTTTCTCCTTCATAATCCCGCGCTCTGGATCAGTGCGGCATAAGCAGATGTCAATTTTAGCACATACATTCCATGTATTCCTTTTTGCTATATGTTTATTAATCCCCCTTAGATGCTATTACATTTGACTGCATTTCTTCCCATTTCAGTCTTCTTTCTCCGTGATATCGTTTCTTTCTCCAAATAATCATCCCATGTAGTAGTCGTTACCCCAAGGTACTTGTATTGATTTAGATAGTCCAATTCCATATACAGTAAGCTTTCTCCGCTCCAACCCCATTGAATAATTGCGCTTTTTTTCATTAAACAGCATGCCTAGCTCCCCCGCTGCTTCTCCACATGCATTCAACATTTGCTGAACTTCGCTGGTGCCCCACCCTAACACTACTATAGCGTCAGTACACAGCAGCACTGATGTCTTGATATATACACTGTTTTCCCCTATTCGCCATTCTAAACACATACTAATTCCTCGCGCTATTCTTTCTTTATTCATAAAAAAGATCATCAATGACAACATACATCCTTGCCTATTTTAATTGTCCGGCTGCTTATATTATTCCAACCGTGTTATTCCTGAAATGTTTTCTAGTAAATCCATCTAGCTGTTCTCAGAACCCTCTTTAACATAATTTGATACAACTTTGTTATATCCATTATATTAAACGCTTCTCTGCGATCTAAAAACCGTGACTCATATTTTTGTCCCTGCAACTTCGATGCTTCCAGAACTTGACTTAATGAAAAAATATGATCATCTAGCCTATACTCTTGCCTAAATCCGACATTCTCCTATTTTCCCACTTATCTCTAGAACACTTCGCACTCTAGTCTTAAATAGCTGCATGTATATTAGATACGTTATATGTGTAATTGTGATTGGTCGCCTATTTTGTAAAATGTCATTATCTGCCGCCTCCTTGGGAGGAAGAAAAAACTTGTCCCTTGCCCCAACCTCCGCGGTCTGCCTCCTCTAAATATTGGGTCTACAAAAAAGTTTTTTTGTTGTTGTTGTTAAATTATTAATTTGCTTCGTTAGATAACACACGCCTCATTTTCCAATACCTGCATTACACCTACTGAAATTCGGTGAAGACTACATGCCCTGTTAGGGTATATATTCTTTACCACGTCTTTGATCTCATCTGCTGTGGTTGCCCTGTGCTACTTCTTGTCTTTTCTTCACTGGTTACGCCGGTCGTGAAAAATAACGCTTGTAGCGCGGTGCCCATTTATTCTACTTTGTACGCTCTATCCTGCTCCTTATTTGTCATCCTTGTTTTCTCTTGCTTTACATAGTCCCAAAACTGTTTTGCTCGCTATCCATTGAGAGCCCCCAAAATTCTGTTAAATTCTCTCAAGTTTGCATTTTTTACTTCATTTGGGTATTTACTTCTGAGCCCTATAATTGGCTTTCTTATAATCGACTAAATAAATTCCGTCTTAGGTTGGTTTAAAAACGGGGGCTTAACTCTCTCCAGCGTTGCGAGGTCGTTCATTTTGAGGTGTCGCCATATCACCTGCACTCTGTATGTAGCCGTTAGCGCGACTTTGAGATGGAATAGGCGCAGGGCGGTATCGATGGAGAGCTTCTGGAGCGCTTCTTCGATTGTTTCGCTCAGATTCGATCAGAGCCTTTCTCACACGTTGTTCAACGTGCAGGCGGAACGCAGTCCCTGTTGTGGTGAGAGTTATGCCGAGGTATGTAAAGGAATTCACATACCTGACTGGCGCACCCCCCAAGCGGGGTTCGTCGCTAGCAGCCAGACGACTTCCTCTGCGAAATTTGAGCGCCTCAGTTTTACTGTTGTTGATGGTAAGACCAACCTCGCTGACGTACCTCGTGATTGTGACTACTGCTTGTTGCAAGTGGTGTCTGCTCGTAGTTAACATCACCAGATTGTCAGCGTACAGAATGACTTTGACGAGCGGATGCCTCGTGGTGATCCGTGAAGGTAGATCGCTTATGAGGACTGCGAATAGTAGCAGGCTGATGTTATTTCCCTGTGCGAACCCCGTCGTCTGTTCGAGACTCTCGCGTATCACTACCCCGTCGTCGATTGAGATCATATTCTCCTGTAAATTAGCTCTGAGGAGTTCTAGTATTCTGAGTGGTACAGCAGATTCCGCGAGCTTCTCTAGCACAATCGAGCGTGATCCTGAATCGAATGCTGCTTTGAAATCTACAAAGATGGAATAAAGAGGCTGTTCGGCTGTGAGGCGGCGGATTAGTAGTGTGGATAAAAGCTTGTAAATACAACTTGTTCTTCGATATACCTCATTAAGACGAGGGATCCGACGGACAGCCTTTTCCTTTCGGAATTACAATCATCACACAGTCTCTCCAGTTATCCGGAACCCTTCCTTGAGCCAGGCAGACATTGAAAAGAAACGTCCACTGCGGAGTAAGTACGAAGGTTGACTTCAGGTGTTCGGTATAAATGCCGTCGAGCCCGCAAGCTTTTCGTGTAGGCAGATGAGCGATGGCTTCATAAACTTCTGCAATTGAGAAGCCTTTCTCCAACTCATCTCGCAAGAGTTCGTCCACCTCAGACCATACACTGGCATATTGAGGGGTGTGCGGTTGTCTATAGAACAGAAATGAAAAATTTCAAAATTGTGTACTTTGATTCAGTTCGGATTGCAGTTAACACTGTGTTGGGGGTATTCGCTAGGTACTACGCAAGCTTTCTTGCGTTAGCCAAATAAATGGAAAATATTACTGCCATGCGTCTTTGTTTAAGCATATCATAAGACTTTAGCTATTATTCTTTTGTACTAATTAATACATTCACTTCTAGAAAAAGTATCTGAACGTAATACGTTTTATATGGCAATGGCGATGTTTCCAGAAGGACTATGTCAACCTACAAGGGCTGAACCTAGACATCATAGAGGTGGAGACATCCGATGGTTGGCTGCTGCAAATGCACCGAGTACGCAATCTAGACTTGTTCAATAAGACATTGTCGACGCCTGTGCTCATTGCTCATGGTTTCGCGTCCTCTTCCATGGACTTCATGGTTAACATGCGCAATGAGAGCCTCCCCTTCATTCTGGCGGACAAAGGATACGATGTGTGGTTGCCGAACTTCCGAGGGAACAAGTTCAGCAATCAGGTTCGACGCGACGGCCTTCCTGCCGCGCCTGATGCCACAGATTACTATCGGATGACGTGAGTGAATGCAGGAATGCCCTAATTATTATTATTATTATTATTATTATTATTATTATTATTATTATTATTATTATTATTATTATTATTATTATTATTATAAAACGCAGCCCGAAGGAGATATCAATTAACAGACAGACTGTCACAATTGCGCGCTTGGCGGCTACTGCGGCACGCAAAAAGATTGCTGACAAACGTTTCCTTTGCAGTGGCTTTTGCGTATAGATTTGGGCCACTACGTGTTGATTTTGCAACCTTGCTAAAACGCAATCATTTCTCGTTCTGACAGATCTTATCAGAGAATTTTGGTATCTTGTTGTGTTTTAAAAGCTGTAAAACTCCATCACGTATAACCGACACGTTTTAAAAATCTGCTGTACATTGTGGAGATTAATTTCTTGCCTCTTGCAAGACCTGTGTTTTAAACACAAGACGCGTACAGTATCACCGGTAACACATACTGTTTGTAGAAACTGGCGTAGAGCATAGCATCAAAGAGTACAAACATCCGCATAATCCAGTTAACACTGTTTGTAAGGCCGCAGTTTTGAGATAATAAACAATAGTATACATCTTAATTTTGTCTGCATAGATATTATAGGCATGCTTAGTGAATCAGTATATAATATATAAGTGAGTATATAATTGTAAGTGAATATCCAAGTGTGGCGCTTTGTGGACCAGCCAGAAGTGGCTCGAGCGCAGGATGGTAGGCAGTCATTGACGCGGACACGGAAAGCCCTGCTACGTACAGATAGAGATATCTACCCGACTATGGGTTATGAATGGTTTTAGCAGTTGCTTCAACGCTCGGGGTGGTTAGACGATTAGTAAGACGTTTGATAACAGAATCAAAAGTATGCGCACTAAAGCATTCTTCAGCATGCTCATCTATCCGAGGAAGCGATTATACATCTCGTTTGAGTTTGCTCAGGTATAAAAGTATCCGGCTGGATCCTACGGTAATATTGGACAGCCCGAAATAATATCGCAGGTCTTTTCGTTTTAACGCACATCTTTCACTCTGAGAAATCTCTTCTTAAACAATGTGTCGTATTGGCATTGAATCCCGCAAGTCCGTGTGTTAACCTCGCTGTTCATCTCCCCATCTAGTAAATAATGACTAGAACAAACTGCCATTAACATCGACAAACTCCGAGTTTCTGAGCAATTTCTTTTTTTTATATCGCACTGTCCCGCATTGAGTAACATAAACGAAACAGCCGTAGCGTTTTCTTTATAAGATAGTTTAAATGCAATAATGGCAAATGCCTGATTGAGAAAGTGTCTGTGTATACTCTAAATGTCTCCTACTGTCCCCCTGTTTCACGGCAATTACAGGTGGCAGTATATGGCCGAAAGAGACCTGCCAGCCATTTTGGATAGGGTCCTACAGGAAACCGGTGCAGAGAAAATCTTTACGGTCGGACACTCTATGGGAGGCTCGACTTTCTTTGCCCTATTGTCCGAGAATCACGCGTACGACGACAAGGTACATGGTACTTGCGAAGGGATACATACGTTAAGGCTTGTGCAATGAGCCATGACATTCGTGCTCATAGCAGATAAATAGGGATGACAGTTTATAGCAGAAAATAGAACAGTGAGAACCGGCGCTAAAACATCCTCTTCACCGAGGTTTTTTATTATGTTGCAGATTGCCTTTTTTTTCGGATTATCGCCTGTACTACGGTTCGACAAGGACAGCTCGTTTAAGATACGGCTGGCACTGAAGCTGGTGGACATAATTACAAAATTTTCCATAAATGTAAGTTAACTTATAAAAGTTACTGATGTCTAGATTGTGGCTTTGACAGCAACAAGGCTTTGCGTCATCAGGGTCTTAGGGTGTGCGAGACTTATATTGAAAGTGCTAGAAGAGACCTAGATCAATAACGGCGCAGCTTCTGCACACACTATTTGATGACTTACAAATAAATGTAACAGGCGATATTACGTCGAGCCATTCTTCCCCTAGAAACTCCATAGCCATATAACGTGAAAAGTGCCGACTGCAATAACCGACTGGCATCAATCGGATTAGTAAAACAGCTAAGGAAGGGTTCTCAAAAACCCTTCAAACTGTCACTAGCAACAGCCGTTTTTTTCTACGTAACAAAAATCTATTTCGTTGCCAAATACTTGTCAGCCGGTAGATATAAATATTGAACTCCTTAATTTTACATCTGTTTTTTTTTCAGGCATCTCCCCCTGGGGAGCATGCCATTTTCGTGTTGCCGCGCTGAACTTCTAGAACGACGCGTCGCTTTAGGAACTCTGTGGTATCGGTTGTTTCCGTTCGACTTCTCGATTATATGTCCGATAATCCGCGTTATGGCCATGGCGTCCCGTCTCCAAACTCCTGATGTCTTTATGATAAACGGACATGTGGTGTGCTCGGCCCTCAAGGATTCGCAATGACGATCCTAATTCCTCCGCTTTGAGTGAAACACCGCCCCCTGTGCGGGGAATCGCCGTATAACACGCCGCATAAGTATTCCGAATCGATACGTCCCAGATCAACAATTTCCCCCATGGTCCACGCGGTCAGGGTCATGTGGTCTGCTCGAATGTTTCCATGTGCACACATATGTGTTGGCTCGATACGCACACCAAAGCCCACCTGTCTGAAGGCTGTATGGAGTACATCATTAAGGACTTGGATTTCTTCAAGGGTGCCGTCTCCTGGCAGCTCGCTTATGATGCTCCTTCGCATCAGCCAGGCTCGTGCCACATGAGTACTGGTGAGTGGCAAAAACATTAGGACCTAGACAGAGGCTGCACACGGTCTTGATCTCGGAGTTTGAGAGTACGATGCCAAAACTGTCGCCCAGGTGGACGTTCAGCTAAATAACGTTCTCCGGTCTTGATGTGTCGGTGAAACGGACCGAGTCCGTCAGGCTTGCGAATTGGGAGCGTTCGAGGTGGAACCCGGTGCTACAATAATGGATTCAAGATTATTTATTCGTTTCGTTTTTGGTATTTAGGGGCTCAGGATTATCACTACTGTTATTATTAATATTATATATATATATATATATATATATATATATATATATATATATATATATATATATTGCACAGTTAGTATCGTGTGAGGTGCAAAAGTCTGTTTGAACTTCATTGTTCACTAAGCCGCGTTCCCATTACAAAAAGCCAAAGATAGCATCTGCCTTTTGTGACTTAAGTCGATCTCTTGTGAACTCAATATTTGAGCAACACGTCAGTTCCCTTACTTTAAAGTAATTTTGTTTATATTACTATATTTGGGTATAATTTACGCTTCATAAGGTTGTCTATGTACCTGGTGATACGTAGCGGCCATCACAGGCACAACCAGAATAAAGGTGCAAAGCATTGAATACGTCCAAACCCCCGACCACCCGTCTGGTCTGCTTGACTTTAGTTTCCCACCCCGAAATAGAACATTCGTAAGATAATGTAGGCGAGAATTTTCAGCCTTAGTCGAATTGTTTTAGTACCTGGCGGACAGCCCGATTTGCGACACACAAAGCTGCTCCGTACTCGGATTGACAATGAGACCCGTTAGTAACCTCTACATTGCGATGAGTATATGATAATGTATGCCAGTTCAGAATACTTGCTATTCTTCGCGATGTCCGAATGCTCCGATACCAATCCCGGTTCGACTGAGTTGTGACGCAAGCTGGATCCAGCCAACGTGCATGAGACTGTTACGGCCCACGCTTAGCGTATCGCATACGCTCGTCAAGAAATCATTACTCCATCAGACATTGTTTCACTGGTGGATGTCAAATCGCTTGGCTCGGATGTGGCTGGTATACAGTACTAGCTTTTCTGAGAGCTCGTCGGACCACGCTGTTGAGTTATCGTGTCTAGGTAGCCTACCGAAACATTTGAAACAACTCAGTGTGTATAGGCCATTCGAATTCACGCCCACTCCACACAGGTTGCATATCGCAGACCCGATTGTCAAAGATCGTACTTCACAGGATCATTTATCCGCCTGCCGGATTCGTACACCCAAAAAATACGCGATCCTCAGCGTGCACGCCGTGCGAAAGAAATGGAATTCGACATGGTGCCGAGCTGCGACAAGGGCAATAAGCATGAACAAAATATTTATAACTTTGCTTAGTATATCTTTGTTAGCGTCCTCGCAGACATTTAGTTCTTGTTGGTATGACGACACAGGAGATGCTCGTAGGTTATATTTTGCAGTTTTGTTAGTGGGTTGTGGGCAAGGGGTTTAGTGTACGTTGCAACGAATGCTGTTGAGGTTGTAAATAGATGTGTAAATCTTACCTGTGTGAAACCTTCAATTGCAATAATATATATATATAATCATTCAAAAAGTAGATAATTAAAAAATCTACGTTGAACTATATGCGTGTACTACAACAAAAAGCGTGTGCAGTCTTAAATCCAAGAGAAGACGATTTGTAATAGCAATCGAATGAATTCAACAATCGGACATATATGTATGTCTGTATGTGAGCGTTCACCATTAGCCAAATAAAAGTCGAAGGAATCAGTCAGCAGATATCCATGAAAAGGTGCGAGTGGTTTTAATTTAATCAGGCACTTTTCCACGACATGTTGTGCATGCCAAGTCCGCTTGGCTTTCTCGACGGCGTATTTTCTTTGAGCTTGTCAAGAATGGATACCTTTCACAAGGACTGTTGGGGAAACCTTAGATATGTCAACATGTCCGGCTCTCGGGTGCATTGAAGATATGCCCCGCCTGACGGTAATTACAAGCCCGACAGACAAATTAAATATCGCAGATTGGTCTACATCTGGCCTGTAGAAATGCAAGAAAGACTTGCTAGTAAGGTTTGAAGGACACTACGAACAGTGACTAATATCAAGTTTCACCATAGAACTAATGCAACGGTTCGTAGCCAAAAATGGCCCTTATTGTGCCGCAAAAAAAACTGCCATAGTCAATTTTACAACGGTGTCGTTGAAGACGACAACGACGTTCGAACGAGATCTTACTCGATGAGATTTTGGTCAACTCGTTTTCAAAATGGCGGAACATATCACTACACTTGTGCACTCGTTCAGTGGTGTTTGAAACCCGCTTCGGATGAGCATTTATTACTTATGTTTATCTTGCTAGACTTTGCGATTGAAGTGTCGAGCACAAAACTCTCTGAACGGTTGCAGACTGTACTGTGTAAAAATGCAGAGACCCACTCTCACATAAGACACTACAGGACAAAACCAGCAACTATATGCTTGAAACTCTAGTAATTAACGGCTAGCGAGGGCTAGCGGCTAAGAGGCATAACTAGCGGCTATGAATAATGTACGAAGTCATACCTTTAGTCCGTGGTAGAAACTGTCGACCTGTTTAATGGCAACTTACAGAGTTCTGGCTTGGTCACTTGCTTCCTGTTGTCTCATTTCACAGCCCTTCTTCCGCGTATTAGCTGGTCGTTCGCTATTCGCGGCAAGAGTTGGAGTGATCAACACTGTCCTCGACTCAATTCGTGTCTATTTTAGCTACTTCGCACCAAGAACTACCACACTCATTACCAACGCTTTGTTCCAGCGCAAGCTGATTGACGTATTGAGAGACAATCCGCACCTTAGAAAGGTTAGTACAGAGTATATTTATATATATATATATATATATATATATATATATATATATATATATATATATATATATATATATATATATATATATATGAAACCTTTCTCCAATGACACGCTTGCGCCGCCGACCTTAAAAATGCAACATGTTAACACTTGTGAATTCTAAATATTACCGCAACTACAGCATCTTGGCGTATTAGGCCTGTAGATAAATTCGGTATAAAGCACCTACCATTTTGAGGTATTTTAGGGAAGAAGGCTAAGTATGTACTCTCACTTTGGAATTCTTTGTATTGGCTTCTTTCTTCTCTTTTGGAGCACATCAATGTCAGAAGATTTTTAAAGTTAGACTAAATTATAAATCTCAGAGCGTCCACGGCCAATATAAGGTACTACAAACTTGAATATACTGAATTGTTGCTCTTTCTATAGGTTGAAACGCACTAGTACTAATGTGTGTGGTGTTTTGCGCGCTTCTTGTACACTCATTTCAGGAGCGACTGCCAATTATGCTGACAAACTATCCTGCAGGTCTAACATGGATGGAAACATTTCTATATGTCCAGGAGGTAAACCAAGATTCTAAGGGGCTCCCTTGGAAGAAGATGGACTACGATAACGCAAAACAGACAGGCATTACAAACATGGGTGAATACAACCAGGTAAGAGTGCTGTTGAATATATATAATAAATTACTATATATACTAGATGTTGGTTATATATCCAAAATAAGGCTGCCACTACCTTTAACGGCTAGTAGAAAAATGGTGGTGTAAGAGCGCTTCAATCACTAATTTTCAGATTTGCTATTAGCGCTTTAGAGGGCCTTATAGCAGTCTGACTGTCACTTTGAGCTACGTTAGCCGCTTGCACAAAGGCCAGATTCCATGATTGCGCTCCTGAAGTGTACGCGGCTGTTTTAGAATGTTTTTAAGGGCTGGCAACTTGTAACCTTCGTAAGGCAACATTGTCCAGCGCTCCATCAGAAACACTTAGAAACGAATCTTATTTTATAAAATAACTTAGCCTTATATTTGATTATTTACCTTGCATGAGAAAATGTAGCAGAGCCACCTCGCTTTTTAATTACGAATAGTTTGTAAGTAATAAATGAGACAAGTATTTTCAGAATGTTTAATTCAGTACACAGATGATTACCCTTGCTACTTTAAAGCCAACCAAAATATCAACGTAGCGTTATTTTCCGAGGTGTGGGTAGAACCAAAACAAATTCTGCTGAGTAGAGCGGAAGAAGTGTCATACCGTAAGTTCCTCGCCTTACAAGCGATTATGACGAACGTTGAATTCGTCCTGCCTGAAAAGGTTTACGTATGCTACTGAGAATCCACGAATCAAGGCAGCCATTACCTTTTTATCATCGTTACTGATTTTGAATTGTTTAATGAAAAATTACATTTCTATATTCTCAAGCTAATTCCAAATTAAGCATACATGTAAAGAAATGAACGGCCGGTTAAAGAGCCATTTGTAAGAATACGCAGGTTGTCTTTTAAATTGGTGCCTAAAAAATTAACGTCATGTAGAGCCGGTCTACGGCCAATCCAAGAATACTTGTATCGGCGTAGTCTACGAGACTAGTGCGCTGGTTACTGTTGTTATCTACTAGGGTGTCGTTGGTTACGCCCCTGATGTTTATCGAATATGCTTTGGGCGATGCTTGTTGAGAATAAATGACTAACCATAAACCGCTGAGAGTCAGCGGTCATGCTGTCACAAGGACCGTTGGGGAGACCCTAGGTATGTATCTCACCATGTCCGTCTATCAGTGCATTGAACATATGTCGCACGACGATTTTAAGCCCGTAGAGGACGAATGATGGTCTCGGTCCAATAATGGTTAACCTGCAAAAATGATCAACTGTAAAATACAAGACATGAATGCCTCTATACATAATTTAGTACATACATTTGGATTTATTCTACTTTTGCCTCTGTTTTTTAGCCAAAGCCCCCCGCGTACGACTTCTCAGCCGTTAAAGTTCGCACACTTGGCACGTTTGTGAAGAACGATATCTTTCTGGGCGTGAAAACAGTTGAGAGGTTGATCTCCAATCTGCATCTTCCCGCGAACGAATATTCGATCGTCGATGGTAATAACCTGAGTCACCAGGATGAATTGTGGGGTTGGGACGCACGCTGTTGGGTATTCGGCCCCTTGATAAAAGGTAAGGCGATCATCTTTATCAAACAAATCTCACAGCGCCTGTTTATAATTACTTTTGACAAACATGGACACTATGGCAAGTGAAAACACTATATTTTTGTAAAATAAACCCTAATTACTTAAGTTATCCTCGTTTGCTGTAGCCAATATGCGCAATCAAGCATGTATACACAGTAGTACTAGTACTATTCGCAATGAGATTAGCGAGTCACACACAAGTCCTCGACATCTACTATGCGTCGTATCAGGACACAATCCAGGACCTAGATGGCGGCCATTTCATTACATCGTCCCTCTGTGTACGTACATGGATGTATACATAGTAACCTCCTGGGCATACATACTTCTGTATAGACTCTATATGTATGCATATATATAAGTATATACATCGGATTGGCAAGTTGTAGCACTTTGAGTTTTACATATTGAATCAAAACACCACCAAGGTATTCGGGCTTATTGTGCTTAGGGCCGCCATTCATCAGGTTCACACAGGCCAAATTTTGCCAGCTGTTGGCGGTTTATTGTTTGAGATCGGTTCAGAGAAGGAAAAAAAACGAGGTTTGGTGATTTTTAAGAAGCCGGCAATGATGGACCAACGAGTCTGCATCAGTTTCTGGAAAAAACAAATCTTATATATATATATATATATATATGTGTGCATGCTTCGTCTAAAAGGCGTCTAACGTAGCTAGCAAGAGAGAACAGTCGTATTGGAAAAGGTTTGCAAAAATTAAGATCATGTGATGTATTATTTGTCCTACTATCCCAGCAGATAGATGCTCCCTTCTCTTTTACGAGAGCTCAAAGTGCGATTAAAACTTTAAAGCATAAGAAGACCTTTGGACCCGACATATAAAGTCGGCGGTCCTCCTAACGCCTCTGTAAACGGCACTCTTTAACAAGTGCTTGGAAACAGGTAAACCTGGTCGGATTGCTTGCTAAAGGTCATCCCTAAATGCAAAGATAACCCGCTCCGTTCATCCTTTTGGCGAGGCATTGCAAAGCAAAGCTGCATCTACAAGATTTTATTATGGCTCCCAGCACGCGCCATACGTTTGACAATGACCGTATCCCAGGAGCTTTTAGACGACATGAAGCATTCATGCACTATACACTGTATTTGTGGATTACAAAGGTGGCGTTTGTCACTGCCCCCAGGGAGACTGTCTCTGTAATAAACTGATCCCTGTGTCGCGTTCGTCACACGTGTGCTCTCGTTGAGTGCCAAATGTGCAGTACAATCGATAAGAACATTTATTTAACTTGTATCTACCGTAAAAGGCCGGCCCCTTGATTGACCCCTCATATTACAATATCCACTGCGAATACGACTAAATTGCCGCATTGCGGTACAATTGTTCAAACTGAAAAACCTTCTTTTGCAATAGGGAAAATAACCGAATTCACACAAATTGCCATTCGAAAATGTTATTGTTATTTCCATCTAATTAATGCGGCACAAAATGTTATTGTTATTTCCACTTAATTAAATTGTTCTTGTTATTTCCTGCTTATTCGTTAAGTAAGAACGAATTGGTCTTACTCCAGACCCTAACAATAGCACACGATTCTTGTTAAGAACACGCGCTTGTCACAAAATAAAAAACCTCCATCTTCCCTTTGACAATCTTACATGATTGTCCGCCGTGAGCCAACGCAACCTTCTCTCTATTGAGTTTTCTCATTAATTCCGTTCCTAGACATCTGAGGCAGAGTTGGAGACGGGGCCTGAGGTTCGATTCTCCAGAGTTGCCCCCTTTCACCATGTGTTCTAAATCGATTTTCTCATTTCCTATAATTGTCCATTGCCGTAATATTTTTTGAATGAGGCAGGGTTTTTGATTGTCTTGGCTGGCGTTCTATCAGTGCCTTCACAAAACAGGGCACTGATCACGCACACACACAAATTGGGCACATTACCCAGTTTGCTGCGTGACCTCCTTTTTCTGATTTGGTATACTCGTGAAAAAGAAGGTCCCTTACAATGTAGTTTTCTTCTGCAATCGCTTTTAGCCGCAATAATTGGCAAGTAAATATGATAGTCGGCGAGCAAAGATGACCATGCGCTCTCAGAAGTGAAGTTCTTCGGAGGATTATCTACAGTTGATAAATGACTGCTCGTGAGGTTGTTGAAGCTGGTAAGGCTTTCGGTTTTGTGAGCCAGGTCAATCCCTCTAAGAATACGTATCAGGCGGAAGGCTGAGAAGGAGCATCTCAGTAGAAATACGCCGATGCGACAGCCTGATAAAGGGAGCTGATCTGCGGCTAAAATTAACTTTCTAGCAACTTTAATCAGTAGCCCTCCCAGGAGTTTTTGCTGGTCAGCGTCTATCATTTTGCAACCTGGGAGGAGGCGTCAAATTTTTGTCATTTGATTCAAAGCTGGCATATTTTGTAAAAACCCCGCACTTCAATAAAGTAAAACCGCTAATCTGCAGAATCTTCCGTAACTAACTAAAATCGTGGTTGCATCGAGGTCTGGGGTCCCGTCGTTAATCGAAAATAGCAAGTTAATTAAAAGAATAACTTTATATATAAATTTAATAACTGTCAAGACAAATATAGATGTCTAAGCACGTCTGTGTATACTGTGCGTAGAAATAGATGAATATCCAGACGAACTGTTATTTGTTTAGGACACAAAGTTAAAATCACTCCTAGTCTGCACGTATGCACATAAAGGGTCTGTCTAACAATATGACAAAGTATAGCGACCGAGACTTTGCGATTTTCTTCATATGTCCAGGTGGTACTAACAAAGTTCCGAAACGCTTAAATATGCTGTGTTGTTAGAGGTTTTCTGCATTGTTACAATGCAGCACGTTTCTTTTGTTCCTCTTGCAAACTTAGACGCAAGCATACGGTAACGGGTAAGCCATTCCTATGAGAAACATTGTTTCAAAAGTGGACTGTAAGGGACGGGCTTCTACCTAACACGTGGCCTTCTTTGTTCGCTATTTTCAGCTATGGAGGAGGTCGAAGCGGAACGCGCAGAAGACAACAGTGATCTAAGGACATATCGTACTGAAGTTGTGCCTGCCTTACAGAAAACTTTATCGTATGAAAATGGATGCGCTGGACTGTCCGAAGCAAGCTGATTATCGAGAATGTCGTGCCGTATGACTAAACGCCCACACACAGGGCACCTACATTCAGAATTGCCTATTATGTTATACCTTTTGTTTGCTGGTCGGTTGTTGCAATATGACGC
The DNA here is from genome assembly GCA_003439945.1 of Dermanyssus gallinae. Lineage (NCBI taxonomy): Eukaryota > Metazoa > Arthropoda > Arachnida > Mesostigmata > Dermanyssidae > Dermanyssus > Dermanyssus gallinae. The sequence goes on from QVRM01003374.1 coordinate 202,758, forward strand.
GTACTATACGCATGTTTCTTCATGCATTATTTGTTTTCTTCTTTTTCCTTTGTCCTACCTTTTTATTTTAGTTAATGTGACCTAAAACAGATTTCAAACCTAAACCATAAATATTTTAGTCTCTCGTGGTCTAGCCTGTTTACAACGTTTCCGTTTTTATATGAACGGCTGCCGTCAACACGAACCTATAAAATCGGCCAACGAATTAATATTTGCTGCTCAAACGTATTGGAAAACAACAACGTGACTGCTTTTGGCACAGATAAGAGGTCAAGGCACCAGGAGACGACGGCGCCAACTCTACGGACGACAGAGTCCGAACACATGCTTACATAGTATATGTACCATCGGATGAAAGACAGCCGTCAGACCAGACTGAAAGAAGATGGTTCGTGCCGCTGACACGGGGGTCAAGCGAAGCAGAACGAGGACTGAATTCTACGTGAAAAAGTAAGAAGGCGGCACAAGACAAATACCAATGCGTGATAGTCCTCTGTGAAGGAAAATAAAGGAAAAATAAATTGTCGGCAAAAACGGATGCAGCTTGCGAGCGCAAACGCCGAGGCACAGACAGGGAGCCAAGAAGCTCGGAGGAGATGCACTAAATAGATGAGAAACCTAGATAGGTTGACCGTGCGAACGATTTTATGGGTTGACAGTAAAAGGCGAATGGCTAGCAGTATGTTTAGAACTAATAAACGCACAGTCGAGAGCATAGTAGAGGGAGATGTATGCTTAGATATAGTTAACTTACCTCACAGCCAGGAACGTCAGCAGGATTCCAGAGAACAATGACTAGAGTAACTATCGAGGATGAGCAGTCTCTTTAGATGGCTCTCCTCTGACAAAGAATATTAGTCATTGTCAAGAAAACCGAAGGAGATGATACATAAATTGCCACAGAAGTGAATTGCGCTAAAGATAACGGATATACGGCCGTGGTTCTCCAGATAACGAATTTAATTGAATTTGGCAGATTTTTTTCTTACTGAGGTACAGAAGAGAGCGCAGACACTGCAACACAACTAAGACAGTCGGGTTGGGAAAAATCGGAAGAATGACAGAAAGCCTAGATTAGATATACTACAGCAGTTATAAAGTCGGCCAGTAAATCATATGCTGATTGCCAGTAAATCATATGATAAAGCCTTGAAAGCTTAAAGATACGGTGGACTCAGACTTGAGGGTACCAAGAAGAAGGCCTTAGAAACTGAAAGAGAAGACATCAAATTACGAATAAAAAGACTTAGAGTGGTGGAGGTTAGGCTTTCCTATGAACTAATAACGGAAAATACCAGCAAAGAAACTTGCTAAGCTAAGGTAAGTAAACGGAACCCTTGCAGGGGCAGCCACGATGGTAGAGATTGATAAAGCACTTGAGCAACAAATAGGGACGACAGTAGACACGGATGCGATAACGGGCGTACGATCAAGCTGGGTTTGCTCATGAACTGCTACCATAAGACTGCTAAGGTATGCTGCAAAGTACTGCCAAAACGTGGTCTGCTGCAACTTGGCTGGTCAAGCAATAAACCACTTTTGGAGTGGGCAAAAAGCTGCCTTGTTGTTTTAGGTAACACAATTTAGGCACAGGGCTAGAGACTGCCTGGAAGTGCTACAACTGCGGTCAGCAAAGCTCACAACTGTGATATCATGAACGACGTCGAATTTTAAAGCGACCACAGGCACGACGCGATTAGTGTTACTAAATGACCGGGTGAGCCACACCAGAGACCACCGACGTTCTCATGAAGAAATTGACAAAGACGAACAAGAAGCAGGCGATCATGACAACATCAAACAGCTACTCGTAAGTGCCTACATTGTGCACTAAATTAAATAACGAGTAAAGGCAGAGCATCAAAATACTAGTGACCACGAGCAATTACCAAAGTCAGAGCAAAATGTCTTGCGGGGCTAGTCATGGTTGTTATCTGCCGGGTTGCTGTCGGTTTGACCCTGTTGTTGATTAAATTTCCTTTAAACGATGCTCATTGAAATATATATGAAAGCGATACTCATTGATATATGATAAACCATACCGTAAAGAGCCAGCGGCCATGCTGCCACAAGGAATGTTGGAAAAGTCCTCGAAATCTCAATATTTCCGGCCCTCGGTGGATTTAAGTTATGCCTCACGGCGATTCCACGCCCGTAAAGGATGGATGGATAAAACAAATTAATAACAACCAAAACATGATGTCTGCCTAAAAAGAGAAAGGAAACAAATAATGAAATGCTCTGTAAATGCAGCTAATCCAACCTAGAGAACTGTGTTACCTATAGCCTTAAAGAAGTTCAGTAATATAGTCAATCATAAGAGCCTATATATCGAATAGACGCAACAGGCCATCAATATGCTCTTTCGCACAACTAGCAGCACCCCAGAGTTTGCCAGCGTCCTTCCATCGGCTTCTGTGACGATCGCAAAGGTGAGAACTATCAGTTTAAAATCAAGGAAAGCGCCATGTCTGAATCACATCGTGCCAGAGGCAATCAGGACTCTCGACAGAGGTGAGCCCAGACACGCTTCCAACATTAGCTGAGAAGGGAGGGAAAATTTCCGACTCTGTTGGGAGAGAGAAAAACAATTTTGCTTTCAAAGCCGAGCGAAACGACATTACCCCCCCCCCTTCTACCGACCCTTGTGTATATTAAGCACAGTAGAAAAATGAATAAAGAAACTAAGTGCCGGTACAATCACCCAGGATCGTGGAGAAAAAGGAGCCCTTACCGACGAACAACACGGTCTTCGCAGGAGGCGCTCAATATTACTCTGCTCCTCGGGCACGCAGTATAAGGCAGATGTAGGTATCGTATCAAGGGCATGAATTTGCCCGCACCGATAAAAAGGTGGTCATATTGGTGTTTTGGTGATGATGCAATCCTAAGCTCGGTTCCGAGAGCACAAGCAGTAACGGTCGGACACCTAACGCTAAACTGAGATGCTTCACCGCTGATGTAGCATAGTGTGCGATGCACCTTATACCTGATACAAGGCCCATCAGCTGAGCGCTGATAAGCCGTGGTCTCAGAGAACACACAGCGAAACAAATTATGACCTGATGCAGGCACTCGCCGGATATGGATATGTCTGACTGTCTCGGCTGTTGATCAGACGAGAAGAACAGAGCAAGTTATCAAGCTGTCCAATGAATAGCCAAAATATCTAGGAGCAACATTACGATGTACTACACCATTCGGAAAGATGGTGTGCAATTTGCAAACCTTTCCCACATTAAACGTGTTAATAAACCAGTTATTTGTGATTGTGGCGGATTGTGACTTTTTACTTCCAACCTAGGCTATAGTCTATAAAACAGCGTCTTTCAGACCAACGTGCATATCTTTAGCATCTGGCGTGCATGTTCTAGTAATAGTGATAAAATTAAATTGTTTGGCATAAGCCCACGAGCCGGAAGCGTCCCTTTCCTACTCTATGACCAAATAATAATAATAATAATAATAATTATTATTATTATTATTATTATTATTATTATTATTATTATTATTATTATTATTATTATTATTATTATTATTATTATTATTATTATATAATACAGTCCCGGGACTCTTCACCTTAGTAAGAGCCATCCGTCCTGTTGTTTGGCGCCGAGACGTCATTTTAGGCATCGGGCATACAGCAGAGGGACCCCTTGGGACCGGCCCTATTCAGCCTGGGGATACGTGAGCTGGTTAACTCCATTCAAGTGCCATTCAACGCTTGGTACCTAGACGATGGCACACTTGGTGGACCGATGGTGGACTTGCTCGATGAGGTGCGCAGAGTCCTAGCTTTCGGGGCAGTCAGTGCTCTGGTGCTGAACACGGCCAAATGCGAGATGTTCGCTCCGGGGACAGACCCAGACGACTCCTCATTGAGGGCCTTGCTCGAGCTGCTACCGGGGTGTAGAGTCGTGGCTGACCACGAAATAAACCTTCTTGGCGCACCGGCTCTGCCCTCTGCGTTGCCGGGACAGCTCGACCCCTTGATGGACAGATTGTGGGCGATACAGGAACGTCTTCCGCTTGTTGGAGCCCACCAGGGACTCTACCTGCTTCGCTCGTCGTTCTCCGGGTGCCGCATCGTACATATTTTACGGTCCATAGACTGCTCAGGCGATTTGAACCATCTTCTCCAACCATTCGACGACCAGGTGGTGGAGGCCCTTCTGACGGTGCTGAGTCTAAACTTACGACCACGAGAGGTGCGCCAGGCGGCCCTCCCCACGTCCATGGGCGGCCTTGGTCTCCCCTCGGCTCCATCCTTGGCGGGCCCGGCCGTGGCTGCCTCGATGCATGCTATGCATGTCCAGCGCCTGCTCCCGCCGGCGGCCCAGGCAATCTTCGAGGCGGCTCGTAACGATATAGCGACTGGACTTCAAGCTTCATCGCCTGGTCCCGATAGACTAGCCTGCCAGAGGGCCTGGGCCGAGAAGGCCCACGAAGCTTTGCTTAGTTCGCTGCTTGAAGAATGCGGAAATTACCAGGACAAGGCACGCCTTCTAGCTGTCGCTCGCACAGGAGCAAGCGACTGGTTGCATGCACTACCCGCTTACTCACTGGGTACCCGCCTTGATGACCAATCCACCCGGATATGCGTTGGCCTGAGATTGGGGGCTGATTTGGTTGAGCCACACAGATGCTCTTGTGGCGAGGCCGTCGGGCGACTCGCCAGACACGGCCTGTCTTGCGCTCACGCAGCGGGCCGGCGCCCAAGACACACTGCCCTCAATGAAATGCTTGCAGGACCGCTGCGGAGGGCCGGGATTCCCTGCGTCCTGGAACCACCTGGGCTTTCAAGAGACGACGGTAAGCGCCCTGACGGTATGACTTTGATACCCTCCTATAAGGGTCGTTCCCTGGTGTGGGATGCGACGGTGACCGACTCTCTGACCCCTTCCCTTGTCGGTCCCGGCGCGTCCCGCCCGGGGACTGCCGTTTCGCGAGCTGAGACCTCAAAGATAAGAAAGTTTGCGGACCTAAGTCGGGCGCACCACTTTTCGCCATTCGCGTTCGAGACGATGGGTGGCCCTGGGCCTCTCACGGTAACATTGATCTCTCGGGTTGGCGACGCGTTACGGCAGGCGACGATGGACAAGAGGGCGCACGCCTTTTTCTCCCAGCGACTGTCCCTGAAGATCCAAAGAGGTAACGCGACCTCAGTGCTCGTAACTATGAGAGACTGGATGAACCTGGACCTTCGCTCCAGGGGGCGGGCAGGACTTCCTCACGGGCATGAGCGATAGAGCGGCTACGGCGCGCAGAAGGAGCAACTAGGTCGACGAGCAGCAACGCCGTAAAGCATTATTTATATTCTTCTAAATTATAATAAAAAACTTATTATTATCATTAATATTATTTTTATCATCATCATATGGTGTCTCTATGTTAACCTGTAGCCATTATGTTCTCTGAAAGGTGTGGGTGCACAACTGAACATATCTGGCATTAGAGGTTGATAATACATTTTTGAACATTTAAAAAAATTACGCTGGTTGGTGACTGCAGGCGAAACGTAATGCACTCCATTGGACATTCCAATAAAATTTTCTGAAAATGAAATTCGGTTATTCCTCTAATTTTTACTTCGTGATACTGTCTGCGGTCCATAGCATTCGCTCGTTAAGCTGTAGTGCAGCAGTGTCTAGCAGAACAAATGAGCATGTTATTTGATAATAACTCGTGGTTGCCCAACAGCCGTTAGAAATTCGTTAGATACGACGCTCTCGCGAATAAATACGTTAAACATATATTAAAACGGACTTGTAAGGCCTTAAATGGAAACGGTAATACGAAATTTAATAAACACGATGTCTTTTTCGGGACGTGCGAAAACAAGATCATTAAACTAAATGTTTTTGTTGAGATATAGTCTTAGATGAAAGCAAAATCAATATTCCCACAGCCTTTAACGACTGCATTAGAAAATGGGAGGCGAAAATTTCCGAACTCGACCCGGAATTCTTCAATACGGTAGCGATGAGAAATGCGGAGTGGAAGGGGCCAGAGCGTAGCAACAGGCACGTGATAGCACGATTTGCAGTACACGGCTTTCATCACATTTTATGTCAACGCGCTGAATTCCATGAACCATGTGAGACTTGTGTATGCCGCCGCTGCAGTGAACTCTTCCGAAAATACCATGCCGCAAAATACAGTCTTGTGCAATCTTTAAATTAACTAGCCCGTCATTGTGGTGCCTTGTAGCTTTCTTAGCGTCGTACGGAATTGTAGAGCTCGTTAAAGCAAATATTTTTCCCAATAGAACATGGCCTCTGAGAAGTCTTGTTTCGGAATGAGAGTTAAATTACTACAATTTGTGACACTAATGTTTTTGCCCGACATAGGAGCATAAAATGTGCTGTTGCGAGACAACCAGTCCTCCTAGACAGAAACTAAGCATACCGTCGTGTTCCAGAAAATTCTGCTTCTTCTGAAGAGCATGTAAGGCTGGTTAGAAGATACGACACGGTCGTTTAAAAGCGAATTTGCGACAAATGAAATTCATTATTAACTTTCACGCCAAATACCTCAAATCATTACCCTACGACCACTCACTGCGCTCAAAACTAACACGTTCAGGCAAATGCGCATTTCATGATGATCATTTTGGCACCACACTTATGGCCACGCGAGCTGTGGTTGCGGAGTATTTACGATTTTTTGCCCAGATGTAGAGATTGAGTGCATGCAAAAATTCTTTTGTTTTAGAAAGATTTGAAGAGCGGTATATGAAATTGTAGAGCTCGTTAAAGGAAATAATTTTTCTATATAAAACATGGTTTCTGAAAAGTCTTGTTTTGGAGTGAGAGTGATATTACTACAATTTGCGTCACTGGTGTTTTCGCCCGACATAAGAACATAAAATGTGCAATTACGAGGCAACCGGTTCTCCTATACAGAAAGAAGAACACCGTCGTATTCGTGAGAAAATTCTACTTTTTTCTGAAGAACATATAATATTGCCTAGAAGATGCGACACAGTCGTTTAGAAAATATTCAGCTTATTCAGCAATTAAATACTTTTTTCAGCCTTCGCGTTCAATTATCTAAATCATAACCCTACGATCAATCCTAGCGCTCAAAACTAATCCATTCAGGTAAATGCGCAATTCATGCCGATCATTTTATTTCAAATACATAGCAATGCGAGCCGTGATTGCGGTGTAATTGAGATTGAGTGCATGCATAAACGATCTACTAGCACTCTAGGTAATTTTTGCATGCACTCAATCTCGACATCTGGCCGAAAAATCGTAATTACTCCGCAATCACAGCTTGCATTGACATCGTCATGCGCATTGCCTTAACGTGTGTAGTTTTGAGCGCCGTGAGTGGTCGTAGGGTAATGATTTTGAGGTATTCGGCGTGAAAGTTAATAATGAATTTCATTTTTCGCAAATTCTCTTCTAAACGACCGTGTCGTATCTTCTGACCAGCCTTACATGTTTTTGAGAAGAAGCATGAATAATTTTCTCAGAAACACGACGGTATGCTTAGTTTATGTCTAGGAGAACTGGTTGTCTCGCAACAGCACATTTTATGCTCTTATGTTAGGCAAAAACACTAGTGTCACAAATTGTAGTAATTTAACTCTCATTCCGAAACAAGACTTCTCAGAGACCATGTTCTATTGGAAAACATGTTTGCTTTAACGAGCTCTACAATTCCGTACTACGCTGAAAAACTTTTCCAAATGCCCTGTATATATATATATATATATATATATATATATATATATATGTATGCATACATATGCAGATCACCCGGTGATAGTCTTGACTCGCAATCATCAAATGTTTTTTAGTACTACCATTTGGAACCTTGCATGAATGGAAAAGTTTTTAGAGGAAAATGACAAGATTTAATGACAATGCACAATTATTTAATTTTACTTTTATGGAAACATAAAATGGGCAATGCTAAATCAGTTATATGTTCGCCAAAAACTGTTTTACAACTAGGTCCCTCTAACATACGCTTTTGGTGGTTTGAGGTTATCTGTGTGGGTTCTGTGTGATTTGTCGAATTCTGTAGAAATGAGTCGGCTGAGTTAACATTGCAAATGTTAGAATTCCTTTAATACAAGCGAAGGAGTGAGGAGTTTAGAGCTATAGCAAAACTAGTTCTCGTCACTCTAAACGTGCCACAAATAATGATAGCGATACACGCGGAGTGGCCTAACAAGACATATATCAGCTAGACAGCCGACTTCCACGCTTCCTCCTCAATACCGACGACCTCTGAGCCCCCCCCATTGGCAACCGGCACTCATTTTGGAAAATATTCAAGCTGCTATGGGGCGAATCAGACTGATTCGAGTCGTCCCAAAGTCAGTCAAGAGACAAGTGGCTGAAGTTTCATCTGATAACGACTTCGAAGCATGATATGGTCTTTTCCTATTTGCTCCCGTGGTTCTTCGTCTCCCCCGCGCCCGCAGCGACGCTTCATTTATTTTAGTCATAACACCCGGTATTGAAGAAGTCGCCGCTAGCTTGCTCTCCGCTGGCAAAGGTTGTAGACATTTTTCTTTGGAGCAACCCCTCTTTTTGCCTCCAACCGTTGACATTTGGTGCAAGACTATTTGCCCTTAAAAAGACCGGATCGGTACGTCCAATTGCGTGTTCGTCTACGCTACGCAAATTTGCCGCATACATCGGATGCAACCACAACAAAGCCGTTATTTCTTAAGCAACTGGTGCACATCAGTTGAGATTTGCTATGCCGGGTGGGACCAAGGTAGCCATTCACGCAACCCGTGCTTTCCTCGATTCGCGCAGATCGCCTGGGGTTCTTGTAAAGCTTGATTTTAGAAACGCTTTTAACAGTATGAGACGCGATCGCCTGATGAAGGTCGTTGCACCCCACGCCCCTCACATATTACACCACGTCGGGCTGGCATAACGGCATCTTTCCCACCTGATCCTGCCTAAGCATGTGATTTCATCCGCCACCAAACTGCAACAGAGGGACCCCTTAGCACCCCCCTCTGTTTTCTCTCGGTATCATGGTATCATCTGGTAGATTCTTTCAAGAGCTCGCTGAACCTCTAGTACCTTGACGATGGGCTATTAGAAGGAAAGGTTCATACAGTAGCCCAGGACATTCGACGGGTTCTTAAATTCGGCGCAATTCTGGGTTAGAGTTAAATCCTGCCAAATGCGAAGTATGCATCATGGGCTCTATCCATGAGGCTTCGCCTGATATACAGTTACTCCGAGACTTCCTGCTTGGCTGCAATGTGACCGCTAAGGACGATCTGGAGCTACTAGGTGTGCCACTTTATTCTCGCAGCAGTGATTGAGCGCTGGAGATTAAAGCTGGAAAAAGCCGCCGCTTGCCTTCATCTTCTAGGAACCCATAGGGGACTCTTCTTACTCAGGTGTTCTTTCTCTTCCTTAAGACTCTTTGAGGAGCTGACCTATCTAATCGAGCCGAAGACCTGCAAACGCTCAACAAGTTGATACGGTCTATTCTCGAGGCCCTGCTAAACACATCTCTACCACCTAGCGCACGGTAACAGGCATTACTGCATGTCTCTAAACAGGGCCCCGGGATTCCGAATTTGAAAACCTTGCCCTATCCTGCCATATTCTCATCAATGTTAAGCGCAGAAAACAGGGCAATCCCCTTTTTAGATACAGCAGGCGTCGGCCAGTTTAAAAGCCGCATAGGCCAGCTTTAGGAGAATAATTAGGCCCGGTGCGGAGGCAGGCTTGATAACGTACTGTCACAACGTGACTAGAGTGCCTCTTTGCACGCTGAGGTACAACGGCGTCTCTTTAATGAAGCTGCCGACAACACGACCAGAGCTCTCAGGCGCCCGGTTACACGTGCTCCCCAGTGCACCCATAAATACCCTTCTTGATGACGAGACGATTCGCATAGCAGTAGACTTACGACTAGGGACAGACCTAGTTAGCCCTCATCGGTGTCAATGTGGTCACCCCGTTGACAAACTGGGACATCATCGGCGCAGGCCGACAACTTAGACATGCCGCTATAAGTGGGACCTTCAGCAGAGCCCTTAGGTCCATGGGGTCATCCGTGCATCCTTGAACCCCCAGGCCTCTGCGCAGAAGACGGGATGACCGTAGCAGCGACAGCGAGATGCCGCTCAGGGGCAGTCTGGTTTGATATGATCCCAGCAGTAGCACTGGTAATACAATTTCAATCGAAAAATCGATTCTAGCACAAGTTAGAATTTATTGGTCAGTATCCATAACTATGCCTTTTGACTCGAATAGCCTCAGTCAATCCCACTGCTGTTCCTGAGCTTCAGGGCGGCATCAAAGCAATCGTATCTTTATTGGAGAAATTTGGCCTTAAGGTTGAGCCAACTAAAGCATGTAGTCGTTATGATACATACAAAAACAACTGACCAAGTAAGGGTTTACGGTTTCTTGGAGTACCTCTGAAAGACAACTGACATGAGCCGTTCATGACTCACCTGCCAAAAAAGAGACAACCGATGTAGACACAACGACCGCAGGATGTGCTACAGCAGCGCTAAATTTACTTCCTATGACCGCAAATCAAACCGCTTTGGCAGACCCTGGCCATATGCATACCAACGAACGACACGAGTTTCTAATAGTGTGTGTATTAATCAGATTGACCAGAAGTAGAAGTGAGGTACTGAGACTAGTTCAGGATGAAAGCCGAAATGCCGAAGCAGCGGCCGCCCTGGAGAGCATTTCAGAACTGAACGACGGTATGCAGCTTCTGCTAAGCATGCATGTGTCAAATTTTGAACATATGTCTGTGTCAGTATCTGTACCCATCATCCAGAAAATAAACGAACATGACTCCTGGTATCTGAAGACTGCCGCTGAGCACCACATAGGCTTACCTTCACAAGAGTTTTCGTCAGTGATGTTCAGCGATGGTTTGCAGCAAGGTTTCATCGAAGAAGCATAAGTTGTCGCACCGGAAACCGGGACAAATCTAGCTGTACATGTCGGAAGCTGCAAGAGTTTTACCTCTGCAGAATTTGTGGCAGTGCTCAAGTGAGCTCGTATTCGCTCTTTAAAACGCTAATCCCAAGAACCCGGTTAATTTTTAATGGGTCCGTCTTCTCCGGACGGCAAAGGTATTTAAATTCATTGAGCTTGAAATTTCCATAATTACACAAATTTAAACAATTGAAACTATTCAGGACATTTTGCAGAAAAGGCTATGGCCCGTGTCTGCGACTTTCTGCCAGTTTAAAGTCTTGCAATAAATTACACTTGCAAGTTGCGATAGAGCTCACGCGCCGTTGTTCTTCAGTAAAAGCAAGAGCGCCGAAAGATTTACAGCATTCGGGTCCATATCGCATATTTTACAGATATTTTTTAGAAAAATTCTCTAAACACCTTCAATCGTGCCTATGTGCTTGCACATGGCATATTTGAATGTGTTCACAACAAAAAAATCACCCATATGCAAGCAGTGTAACTAATATAAAGTCGTTAGACACATTTTACCGAATGTAGTAAATACAAAATGAAAAGAGCTCAAGGGATTAAGGCCCTCACTAAGCTTAGTGACGATGGAAACGCGTTATCAACCCGAATAACAACAAAATTGCAAATCTGGCAAAATAAAAAAAGTGTCTTAGTAAAGTGAGTCAGCACCTGATGTAATTATCAGCATATCTGATGTTAAAAATCGTCAAAGCGTAAAACGTACAGCTGCGTATTGGGTCTCTGATATGAGACTCTCCCGGTTATATATGCAATCAATGAACATCTATTTAAAACCAAAAAAAAGCCTCAGTGACACTAAGACGTTAACAGTCGTGTCGCTGAGTGCCTGATGCACACCGCGGATTGCTCACTCCAGACTAAACCGAAATGTCTCCGACTTGGGTTAAACTTGTCAACGTCGCTCTGCCTTCGGCTTTTCGGCGACAACAACAAGTTCACCAGCTTGCGTGAAACGAAGTTCCGTAAACTTTCTTTTAAAATGTCTAGCGATGTCAGCACAAACAGCACATAAAATTTGTCTCCAACAACAAATTATTATTATCAGCAGCAGCAGCAAAAATATTCGCCCACGTCGCTTATTTGTAGTAAGCATCGGTGCTGTCTCATTTCTCAGCGCTTTACCACTCGCGCCAACGACATTCCCACCTTGTGTGTCTTCTTTTACGGGCGCTTCTTCTTCAACCGCAACTTGGTTGCCATCTAAGAGAATGGCTGTTCACACGGCGCTGTCATCTCGTCCTATAGCAGAAGCCTTCAGCTGCTGTGCCTTCACTGCGCCGGAATCACCAGTTGTCTGTCCACAGTGTACCGTCTCAATGGCTACTTTTGCAGCGGTCCTCATCACAAGACCGGTCGCTCTTGTCTTCGACGACGCGGTCGTTTTTGTAGCAGTGTGGCTTCTTGCGCAATCTCCTCTGCGAGCTGTCCGTTGCTGCTACTCCTATCTCCTGACCCTTTTTCCACTCGATGAACCTCGGCCCCTTGACCGGCCGCGGCACTTCGAACGTCACACGGCGGCTCCGTCCGCCGTGAGCATAGGAGGCGGATTATGGTTTTCCCTGGTGACGTCTGACACCAACGGGTGTTGTTGTTGTTGTTGCCTGCAGTGACGTATGTGCCAATTTTGGTGAACGTAACAGTCTCATCTTCATGTCACTCCACCATACATGAGTTCATTGGATCTTGAAGTTAAAAAATACAGAATTGGGTGAGTTCGGAAAGAATCACAGCTGTCACAGGGCTAGATAAAAGTTGCCTGCACTTATCAAATCTCAACGTTCGAAAACAAGTTTCGCAATATTTACACGCTCCGGTCGGAAGGCGCAGGCGAATGCGCCATGCCACCGGGCTCGACACGTCGTAACGTTCGTCTTTCACACAAATGTGCCGCGTCACCCGACATGGTACTATCTGTGTGTATCCTTGAGCTGTCTTTTGCTATATAAATATGTTTGTCCATTGGTAGAATACTCGCCTGTCAATCCATTTGATGACAATATGTAAATGTTTCATCAAAAGAGAACTTGCGCTACAGGTAGTTCAACAGGTTCATAACATGAGCTTTTCAGAATTCGAATTTTGGCACGCTTTCACCGCTATTGGAAACGGCAACTTTTCGACAGCCAGCAGTCAAAATATTATGGTGATTGGCCGTTGCGATTTCGTTTGATCGCTTTTCCCGTGCAACGTATCGGCGTGATTTTGAAAAATTGAGAAAAAAGAGTTTCGAGTGGTTATCAAGCATTTTTATTTCAAAGGTTGGAATGCGACCCAGAATCGTTGCCGCAGATAAGCGAGTGAACATTAGGGAGATAGCGGAGGCCTTGGGGATCAGTTGGGGTAGTGTGCATTTCATCCTGCACGAGAACTTAAAGATGAAAAAGCTCAGAGCAAAATGGGTGCCGTATTTGCTCAATCAAGGCCAAAAAGACGCCCGTGTTTCCGCTTCACAGCGAAATTTGACCAAGATGTCGAAAAATCCGTAGGATTTTTGGCGCAAATTCGTGACCGTCGATGAGAGCTGGGTCCATCACTACACTCCCGAGACCCAAGAGGCATCTCGCCAATGGTGTGCACCTGGTGAAGGACCTCCGAAGAGGATGCGGGCAACGGCATCGGCCGGAAAGATGATGGCTACGGTTTTTTTTTGGGACCAACGTGGAATAATTCTGGTCGACTACCTTGAGAGCGGTAAAACGATCACGGGAGCATATTATGCAAGACTGTTGGACTGCTTGAAGCAAGAATTCATCGTGAAACGGCCCATTTTGCAGACGAAGGTTGTCCTGTTTCACCAGGATAATGCTCCTGCACACAAGTCGCGGCAAGCATCGGCAAAACTGGCCCAACTGAGGTTGTTGAACAACCTACCTTCCTCTTCACCAGACCTGGCCCCCTCTGATTATTTCCTTATCGGACATTTGAAGAATAGTCTCGGTGAAAAGCGTTTTTTCCAGCATTGAAGAGGCTAAGGCTGCTGTCAATGCCTATTTTCAGTCTTAAGACGCGGAACTCTACTCAAGAAATATACATGCTCTGAAATCTCGGTGGGAAAAGTGTATTGAGCTTCTCGGGGAGTATATCGAATAAGAAAAAATTAAAAACAAGATTCGGAAAACTCGTAGTTTTCATTTTAGGAAGTTGTTTAATTACCTACTACTAAGCGGCTCTCATCGCGTCTCATTTGGAAGGCGCGGCGGCTGTGCTGCAGTGTGCCAATTAGGCGAATGGGAGTCGCTATTGGATAATGGATAAGTTAACTAGACGGCGCCCTTCTAGCGCAACAAGCGTCACGATATTGGGCACACGTGGTGTCCACGCGTTGCCAAATGTCAACTCATGCTGCCCGTGCAGTTGTGTCTAAAGTTGGAATTAACGTTTTCAACAAACTACGCGATAAGGTCTACACGCATAAATTAAAAACCGACAGCGAGACGACAACTACCTACAACTACAATAAATGCATGTATTCTCTGAGCCGACTTTCGGACATCTGTCATCAGTAGCTGGCCGTAATTCCCTTCAGAACTAAAAAAAGGCTAACAAGTTGACGCTAATAAGTCTCTGCAGGCGAAACACAAATTAGATCCACTAGTTATGCACATGTATGTGGCAATATGTGTGTCTGGCGGACGCCTCTCGAGTTTCGAGCTTACGTGGGTAATAGAGCATTACGCAGCACCTGGCGATACGGTCAAGGTTCATATATAACGTAATTGGATAGTGAGAGTCCTGCATCTAGTTGCAGGACGCGCAACTAGATACTATTTACCTTACTCAGGTAAGGTAGGACTAGACGTATCGTAAGTAACACAACGCTGTTTTAGCCCGGTAGCGCATGACGCGACTCGATCTAAGTCCTGGATACGCAGCTGCATCCACGCTAGGGACGCCCTACATCAAACCGGTACAACAATTGCATCGGTGGAATGCTTGAATATTTGTGCGAATAGCGAACGTGTTGCTGGTGGAATTCCGTTTAAATATATTTCAATTGTAACGCGGTCCCCTGCAAGCTTAAGGTAAGCAACCTAGCCATTGTGAACTTCATTAAATTGTAGCAGTCACTTACACACATGATTAATATAGGTGTAGCCCCAGAATGAGCACCGTACAGGTCGAGCTTTCGTCGTGGTGATCGCGTGTGATAAAAATAATTCAAATCATTGTTTTTAACTCAAATTTCGTACAATATACTTTTCACGTATAAGTTTGTCCTCATAATCCTTTATCTGTCGTCACCTCTCTGGCGTAGTGCAAGTAGTGCAACGATTTCTGCCCCAGTGAAACGTATGCCCAACCAAAAATTCATAAAGAGTAGTCAAGGTTTTAAGCTATAGGAATAGTACTTCAAAGATATCACTTGTCACACATCTGCAAGCAGAACTGGCCGACGCACAACTCACATTTCTCATAAGAGGTAGCGTTTTAACATATCAGGTAGTGCTAACTAATGTGTGTTAATTGACCAAAACCGACTGGGACGCATATAAGTTTAAAAATGCGATCGTAGGAATAATTCGTGTTGATAACACCTGAGCTTTTCTGAATGTTACTGCTTTTCCGACTATCATATGATCAGTGACGCGACATGAGCGTACTCGATAATAAATAAAGAGATAGATAACAAAATAAAATAGACTCCCTCTCTGGTTGTTCAAAAATAAATGACGCCAACTCATTGATTGGCCAACCCACGATGCGGGCTCGGCCAGTGATCCTTTGCCGACCACGGATCTAACCATAATGGAAAATCTGCCCAATTTAGTTTATAACCATCGCCATCTAATTATACAAATCGGTTTGCCTGAAACGTGATATGTGATAATGTAAAGTATGCTACTTGTCTGTGATATACTATTATTATTACTGTGGAGCGTACTTATCCTCCCTACTGTAAACTTTATTTTTGTTTGTTGTTTTAAATATTGACTTATTGACTCTCACGCAGTGATGCAATCTAATGCAGCACGACTATGCCAATATACGACAATACATCACTGCCAAATGTTAGTATTTGCTGCTTGCTAGTGTGCCTTTTTCTATGCCAAGCATATGTGGTAGTAGTTAATTAATCGAATCATTATCCAAGAATTAGTTCACTAAATATACGGAATACGGGTAACCATTTTAAAGTATGGATAATAAATGTCGAAATGATAGATCTTGGTCAAAAAATTACAAAGAGTACTAAAAAGATCGCTTATTTTTTATGTATTCTGGTGATGTAAGAGTTCATGCCGTTTTTGCCAAAAGCAAACATGCGGGGATATTTCTAACTAAAGCTGAGGTGCTGATCTATTATAAAAGGTGGTTGTCTGGTATAGTGGTTTTCTGTTATAAGAGCACGCTCCGTGGCAAATTTGCTGCTTGTGATGTTACATAAAACCCTTGGACTATGTAAATTGTATTACAATACACTGTGATTTTACGTCATTCTATTGTCATATAATTATTTTAGTGAGGCCTCAAGCAATATAAGATGCAGTTCTAACAAAAAATGACGTTGTCAATTAATTTAATCATCAATATATATTCTACTACCGATTCAATGATATCTTGTCAACTATCAGCCAGCTTTTTTATCTCTCTTTTATACAGATCTTGTTTCCTGGAAACAAAGAAGTATTATACCTTAATTAGAACGTCCTCAAACGACTTGAAGTTCTTCCAGTCACAATGTTTCGGAGAGTATAGTTGGTGCCTTCCGTCCTTACGAGTTGTAGGTTAGCGCTTAGGTAAATTTTTCCTAAATTTGTTGAAGTTGTTGGCAGTAGAGAATTTCAGTTCCATGCCGCCTTATTTCGCGAAACTAAATTATCCATCTTGACGGACTACTTACCAAGAAAACAAAATACGTATAACATTTGCTGATGCAATGCACTTTGCATTCAAACATCGGGGAGATTGTTGATAATATCACCCCTGTGTTCGATTGCAAGAGGGCCAGTTAAATAGCTAAGTCCAGCAAACAAATAAAGTGTCACAAACAGTGACGTTCTTTGCAAACAATTGTTTTGAAATAAACTTATTTTAGCCCTTTCTTTTAAGAATTTTGGCATGCGCGTTCGATGGTCTAGTTCTTATTTTATGACATAATCTGTAGGATCTATGGAATCCGTTAACGTTAAAATGACAGAGGGGAATGCGGCGAAGCGGTACAATGCCTCAGGCACAAAGCTGGGTTAACTTTTCAAGTGTGCAATTTTTTTCCAAACAAGTGAAGAAAATTAGATTCACCTCGCTTAATTTATTGTAATTTGAAGGCACTTTGCCATGACTGGAACTCTGGAAAAAGCGAAGTATTCGCTTATGGGTAGAACGTATCTGCCCTGCAAACCCCGATCACTCATGTAGCGCAGCTGCTACTAACAACTGTTGGCAGAGCAAATTTTATGGAAGCCAAACCCCATCTTTTTGAGTTGGTAGGGCGTTGGGTCCAGAAGCACCACTCATGATTACACACATTAGGCAAAAGCGCACAAATCGGCGTATCCAAACAATTAAAATTGCGTTAAAGTACTCTAGCTGTCTTATATCGCATATATATTTATTGGTATATTATCAACAATATTTAATTTGATTTTACAAGCCGTCCACTCCGATAACAAAAGAAACCGTTCAATAGGTTCGTGGGGGGAAGCAGAGATATAGAGTTGGCGAAGGCGCTAGCTCTAGGACCAAATATTAGAAAGGATCTGGAAATTACAAAAAAGAGGTTGTTCTAATGGAAATCAAATACTCAGTAGGTATTGAAGTATACATTGATTATATGGATGCGTAGGTAACATATATGCTGCCGCTGTTAGCGCCCCTGATGTAAAAGGGTGACGTGTGTATTTAGGTATACATGGCAAGAAAATAATAAATAAATGAATCAATCAATCCTATGGACCAGTTGTAGCAGTTTTGACTACTATTTTATACGCCAGAAGGATGGCAGCAAAGTTCTTCAAACAAGTTTAAATTTCCAGCAATAAATGCAATTCAAACATTTATTCACCTTTGCCAGGTAGTATAAACACAAATATATAATATCTCTTCACTGTATACAATAGCGGCTAAAATTGCACCATTGGGCATGGTCGTGTCACATTGGGGGTTGAGCCCACAAGACATCCGGTATATAAGTATATACTACACGGACTATATGGCTACAACCCAATTTTCTCCTATATGAAAATAGACTAGAAAGTGCTCATCGCGAATATTTTAAGATCGGGTCAGTCAGGCTACCTAGGGAAGGGACCAGAGCACAGGAAGCGGCGTGGTATCTTCCACAGTGTGCTTCGCATCTGGAGCACCTGCAATGCTCATCTGGTTCGTGGAAGTCCCGCACGATACACAGTTTATGATGAAAGCCGTGTACGGCATAGCGGGTTACGACGTGACGGTTGTAACGATACGCCCCTCTCCATTCGTTACGTGTCATAGCTCCAGTTTCGAAGAATTTATCATCGATATCCGCGAACTTTATCTCCCAGCATTCAAGGTTGTCCTTGAAAGCCGTCGTCGTTGACAGATCGAAGCGGTGCCGCAGATCTTCGATGAACAGCGGTGTGTCTGCTAAGAGATATACTAGGCGGTTCCGGGTCGAGATGTGTAATCCCAGGGCCCTCTTGAGAAAGGAGGCCTTAACACGGTTAAGCTGTTCGAGGTTTTGCGCCGTGAGGTCCTCCCAAATGACACGTATCCCATACGACGCGATCGGGGCTATTTTGAGATCGAACAGTCTCAAGGCGGTTCCGAGTGACAATAACTGCGGCGATTTTATTGCCCATACGGCGGTCACTGCCTTCCTGCACCTCTCGGCGATGTGTGCGGTGAAGCTGCGTCCGTTATAAGAAAACAGTAGCCCTAGGTATGGGAACCTATTTACGTACGCGAGCGGTACACTGGCGTATCGCAAGGTGTCAGTGCCAGTGATCCTGCCGCCCCTCCTGAATTTCATTGCTTCTGTCTTTCTCTGGTTTACCGTTAGACCTAAAGCATTTACAGCGACGTAAAGACGGGCTAAGGCTTGCTGTACCTGAAACCTGCTTGGACCATATATGACCAAGTCGTCCGCGTACAAGATAACTTTGACTAGATTTCTAGGGCCTCTTATTTGGGCGGGCAGGTCCTTCAGTAGGACAGAGAACAGGAGAGGGCTCAGGTTGTCACCCTGAGCTAGGCCTGTTGTCTGGGCAAAAGGTTCGAGTTCGGCGATACCATCCTCGATGGTTACTCTGTTTTCCTGTAGGATGGCCGCGAGAAGGTTGAGCACTTTACCTGGCACTCCGACCTCTGCCAACGTGCGTAAGACCATGTCTCTAGGCGCCGAATCAAATGCTGCCTTGAAATCGACGAAGACTGCATATAGTGGGTTCATCGCTATGGCTAACGCCCTCTTAACGTCCTCCATCAGAATCGTACAGGCGGTCTCTGTCGAGCGATCTCTGCGGAATCCATGCTGCTCGGTCGGGATGGCTCCTACGCCCTCCAGGTAGTCACACAGTCTCCATGTTAGCAGACAAGAGAGTAGCTTATAGCATACGCTCTTCTTCGTGATGCCCCTCCAAGATGACGGTAGGGCCGGATCCCCCTTACCCTTGGGTATAACTAGCAGATTTGCATCCCTCCACTTTGCTGGGAGCTTGCCCGTCCGCAAGCATTCGTTGAATAGCGCGGACCAGCAAGGAGCAAGAAAGAGTGCACATTTTAGATGCTCATTGCGTACTCTGTCGGGGCCGGAGGCTTTATTATTGCGGAGACTTCGAAGTCTGTAGGACACTCCTCGAGGTGAACGTGGAGGTTGAGTCCGTGCCATGTCGCGATTCACCACGCGACTAGGTTTGGCACCTCGCGAGAATGGTGTCGTAAGCACATTTCGAAAGTGATTAATGAGGCTGACGAGCTGATGGGCAGGCCGCGGTGCTCCTCGGGGGCCAGCCATCTTAGGATGACGTCTGCGTCGGCAGCAATAAATGCCCGTCGGACAACGTCAGGGTTGAACGTTTAGGCAAAAACAGAAGGCCCTGGATTGTTTCACAAAGTGATCACAGGAGACGAGACATCGGTATATGCACATCATATGGGAACCAATGCCCAAGCCTCCCAAATGGTGCCTTTAAGGAAAGGGTTGTTCAAAGAAATGCAGACAGAGCAGATCCAATACTAAGGTCCTTTTGACCGTTTTTTTAGACCACAATGGTATCATCTTCCACCAATTTTTGTTAACAGGATCCACGCTCAATGAAGAACACTAGCGCGAAAACTTAGAAATATTGTAGACAAACGACCTGCGCAAGAGGCCTGAACATTGAGCAAACAAATCTTGGATCCTCCATCACGATAACGCATCGACGCACACATCGTTACTGATTTTGCATTATTTGAATCTAATATTTCCAAAAACTCCCTATTCGCCGGACCTGACTCCGTGCGATTTGTTCCTGTTCCCATGGAGAAAATAACTTGAAGATACCACGTTTCGAGACTATAGAGGAGATAACTTTATAGGAGAGCAAGCCAACTTACCCAAAAGACGCGTTTAAGAAACGTTTTGGAAGAGTCCGAAAAGATGGCACAAGTGCATTGCAGCGGGCGGAAATGATTTTGAAGGGAACAAAAATACTTTAGAGGATTAAACAAACATTTTGTTTTTTAGAAATCTACATTAAACGCTTTTCATCCACCCCCGTATATAACCATAAATAATGCATTTCAAAAATGTGTAGTATACTCAGGTAGAATTATGGACGTCATGTGTCTTAATCCTAACTAAAGCATTCACGGCAGATCGTTAAAGGTCAATCGATAGAGGGTCGGCTACGTGGAATACACGTTCTCCTTACGCCCGCACTATGGGATACGGTAACGGAATCAGAGTTTACGGTGAGTTTTGTTCGCATTACATAACTGCTTGAGAATACGCCATCTTGATGCCGCCAGCACATGCAATGACACACTTACCTAGTACTATTGACAGATTTTGCAGCACTTGGCTCTACGACACTTATGGAATTGTGCTATTGGAAAGAAAGAAGAGAGAGCGATAAGCAGAGAAACGATGACTGATAACGTTAACTCTATCTTTACATTGGCTCATCTAGGTGTCTCTGTCATGATGCTCTTTGTCATTTCGAGGGAGATCGCTCCCACGTGGAGCTTCACCTTCCTTGGAAAGGAATCTACGGCCCTGTTACGGAATGATGTGGTGAGTCTGGTGCCGAAACATGGCGTTGATATTGTGCCACCTACAGAACTAACATCGCCGAAATCAAATGCAGCGTTTATCTGTTATCAATCTGAGCGTTTATCTGTTGTTACCTGAACCCCGAGCTTAGATAGTTGATTTTATTTTTTTGTTTGTTTTGTAGAGGTGGAAAATGCTTTCACGCATACCTCCGATGTCAGTGGAGGGTAGTGTGGAACTCACGCCGGGCGAAAGTATAAGACTCGATCCCATCCGCGCGTGCAACCCACTAAAAACCATCTCTCCCACTCTCTCCTGGTTCGGAATTGTGATCGATTACCTCAAGAAAAGTCTCATGCTGCGACTCTCTTCTTAGTCTACGAGTATGTTTCAAGCAGTGTCTCTTGTGTCAAGGGCCTCCAGTGTTGAATCGCAATCTGCGGCGATCCTTCTGGCAAATCATAAGCCCGTCTAGGGATAGGATCCTAGCGTGCCAGTCCGATGCCGACTCGAGCATGTTGGCCACGATGGTCGCAGTTACCTCTGTGAACATAGGCGAAGGCTGTGCGGTGGGCCGCGAGGGCCCCGCAGTGCTCTACGATGTGCGCCGCATCATCGGGTGCGCCTCTGGTGTCGAAAACGCAAGTGTCTGTATGCGCCTTGCCTATACGGAGAAGGTACAACTGGAATTGTCCAAGCCCTGTGAGCAGTTGCGCGGAGTGTGATGTTAATGTTCTCTTAAGCTTATACAAAGTTTTGAGGTCTTTAATTAAACCTCTTATTCAGGCTCCTCTGGTATCCCCAACTGGTGGGTTAGATCACATTCGCGCCTATGTGTCCAGATAGTGCTCCCGTGCCTGCACCCAGAAAGTCTCGCCGTCTACTTTGCACTTGCTTCTTTCTTCGGCAAGTGTGCCCCAAGGAATCTGGCAGGCGAGCGCCAACAGGACGTCACTCGAGACAGTCCGATACGCCCGCGTGACCCGGGCCGTGCCTTTGCCGTCCGCAGCGCCATGTCAGCCCATATGAGCGCGGCATACAAAGCAATGGCTGCTAGAAGCAGCCATTTGGCGTGCGTCGCGCTCCCTTCGCGAGGAAGGGTGCGTGCAAGATTGTTGGAGACCTTCATGACCTTCTGGATGATGCTCCGGATGTGCGGCAGGCCGGTGAGGCCTGTGTCTATCGTTAGGCCTAGGTACCTTTTCTCCCGTTAAACAGTCAACCGGTGCCCTACAATCTCTACGGATGCTTGCCTAGTGCGACGGCGGCCGGTTAGGTAGATCGCCTCGAGAGGCCAGGGACAGGTAGTTGTTAGCCATTCGCTTTT
This sequence comes from Dermanyssus gallinae, assembly GCA_003439945.1. Classification (NCBI taxonomy): domain Eukaryota; kingdom Metazoa; phylum Arthropoda; class Arachnida; order Mesostigmata; family Dermanyssidae; genus Dermanyssus; species Dermanyssus gallinae. The sequence continues at coordinate 225,235 of QVRM01003374.1, forward strand.
CTATTCTGTAAAGGGCCGAGTTCGCTTGCGCCTCAAGCACCAGCGCCCGATCATCGGCGTAGGCAATTATGTCCATCCCGTCAGGCAAGTCGTCTAACCGCAAGACTCCGTCGTATGCTATATTCCAATGGATCGGCCCGAGAACAGAGCCCCGCAAAACGCATGTAGGGGGATATGCCTCTCTGTTCAAGCGAGTCCATTATTACTAGTCAATTCGCTATATTAAACGCGTTTCGCGCGTTAAGCAGGATAAGTAAAACATAGTTGTGCATCGTAAGTGTCCGCTGCTTTTCTTTGCAGGCTATCTGGGGCACTCGTTCGACGGCGTCAAGAGTCGGTCGGCTTTTGCGAAAGCCGTATTGGTTGTCCGACAGCGCGGCTTTATTCTCGACCTCTTTGTTGATACGTCTAAATAGCACATTTTCGAAGAGTTTACTTACTGCGTTTGGTTTTGGTATGAGAGTCAAGTAAACGCGTTTCCACTGGGTTAGAAAACGACCGTCCTGAAGTAGTCGTGTAAAGAGTTGAGCGAAGGTTTTTGGATGGTTCTGCGCCAATATTTTAGTCTGGTCAGGGTAATTGTTTTTATCTGAATGCCCGTTCTGAATGCATGTTCTTCGAGATCGTTGTTTATTGAGCAACGCCGATGTTATTTTTATTTCAGAGGCCTGGCTTACTAGTAGAATTCGAGACAGAAAGGTTTCACCTGATCACTGATACTCCGTGCATGAAACATTAGGGTCCAGAGATGAAGTGTGTGTATTTTGAGACTCAAAGGACTAAACTGTTGTCGAGTTGGGATACCCACAAGCTCGGAAACCGTAGCGGTGAACTTGCATTGTGATCATGCTATCTTTAGAACCATATGCTGTGATGTCACAAATGCGGATTTCGGCGCTCAAAGAAAACCCCGTTTCGATAAAGTAACCGAAGTTATATAATACTGACTTGAGGCCGAATATACTGTATATGTGGTTGGCCATTTCAGCATACCTGATAAATTAGTAAATTTTGCGTTAAGGTGACGTTGCCGGCGCGGGAAATGCTCTTACCAACTTTTGCATTATTAATGGCTTAGATAACTTACTGTTTCGATTCTGATTCCTTCTTCACACCGCTTAAGATCAGGTGGCGAGTGCAACCTCTGGAAGTCTAATCATGTTTTGATCTGTATAAATCTTGCAAGCAAAAATTAGACAACATTATTCGCAAGATGTGTTGCCATTCAGGAGATATTTAATATATTTATCAATTATAAACACTTTAATTTAAAAAAATCGAAATATACTTACGCCCCAACGAAATAATGATAATAATTACAATATAATGAGTCGAAACCACGTGGTACACCAAATGGTATACAAGATTTTTTTCCCAATTAAAACAATTGTAATTTTATCGCCGTGTTGCACATTTTCCAGAGATCGTATTACGATGGGCAAGTTCCTTCGTTATCGGGGCTCAATTGTAACAACTTTATTTAAAAAAGGTGCTAACGATTCGGTGGATAAGTACAGGCCGGCTCAACTATCCATCGCGTGTATTATAATGTAGAAACTGATAGTTAATTATATTGAAGACTAGTTGGTATGTAACTAAATGATTGACAAACATCTGTATGGCTACACGGAAATGATCGTAAAACTCTTCATCAAATATATTTTCATTTTTTCCACGGGATTTGGCAAGGTGAATTGTACACTGATGTTGCAAAAATTAAGAAGTATTGATAAATATTACACAGCTCGTCAATGGGTGTAAGCATACCTTACCAAGCAAACATTTATCGTCAGCGTTGATAACGCAATAAGTGACTCCCTTTTTTGCACTTCAATGGTGCCGCAAGGCGCTAAGCTTTTCAGAATATACGCCCTTGATTTAGCAACAGGTATCACTCATCTCTTATTTGCTGACGGTTTAAGAAATATATTCAGTAGTCAACAATCCCACAAGTATTATTCAACTAGCAGTTCTAATGAAAGCTGGTTTTATGAGAACAGAATGCAAACATATCGGCCCAAATGTGCCGTGGTGCCATCATATGGCAGTTCGCCACTGTATACACTTCGCGACGACGTAATCCCGCTAGTTGAATCTCTTCAGGATCTTAGTGTGATTGTGACTCTTAAACTAGACCTCCCTGAAAACGTATCTCTTGTGTCATTATAAAGGTTTCATAAACGAGGTGATCTGTCGCCGAATAGTACGTTGTGAAGTCTCGGAACTGACCAGATCATTTTAGAGATGTAGATAATGGACTGCAAAGTAAATTATTTGATTACTGGAGGCTGCGCATTCGGTGATGTAAACAACACAGTGTCGTAGAGTGTTTCAGAAAGTCTGCATTCCCGAAATCGGGATACTTGGGCCACTCTAGATCGTATGCACATTTCTATTCAATGAGGGACATCATATGCTCTCAGTATTCTTGGGAACGGCGATTCGACCCACCTAAATTACACTTCGAAAATTTCCACTAAAGTAGTCTCACATCTGAAGACAGAACCGATCGGATCATTGATGCCGTTCTAGTGGGTGAGAACTGGTACTCTTCAAGAGCACAAGTTGGCACTATTATCGGCTACCTACTTTGCTCTCTCTATTGTGGGTCGCGGTACATCTTTCAGTTTCACGCGATTTCGCAGGCTAGAATTAAAAACACTTTTGTAGTTTCTAATTCTAGACTACCCTCCGCCCCCTACGGACATGGGCGCGTGAGGCCTCACCTATATTCAATGTACCGAGAGCAGGACATGATGAGATATCTAGGGTTTTCCCAACAGTGCTAGTGGCAGCACGGCCTCCGACTCTTAACGGTATATGGTTTATTATCTGTGTTCGATAAGCATCGCTCAACAAAAAGTACATCGGCAACATCAAGGAACCTGCAAAGCCCCAATAGATGACAACCGTTACTAGTTAACTTAAACCACGCCTCACTACGCAGGCTGAGCAGAATTAACTAAAAAAATCCTTTCGAAACTGACTCTCAGCCAAGATTTAACGCCCATGGGATTGCTTTTCGCATTGCTTCCTAGACGGACCCCCATAAATACAAATGTGCAACGGGGGGGCTCGAACCCGCGCACCTATGTGCTTCCTCCGGTCGCGAGGCGCAGACGCATGCCACCACGCCACCGGGCTCGACTGAGTAAAATAAACTACTAGAATTCTCCTGGTCTACATAGCACGCAACCTCTTCACAAATTGCGGAACAACTAACGACGCGGCTGCTGACGGGAACGAACAAGCTAGCAGCTTCCAGCTTTGCCAGCGGCTGTGACACTCAGTTTCATCGAAGCTCGTTGTTACAGCAGTTTTCGATAGTTTTGCTTTGGCTTTTGGCCTTGTTGTGTAGTTTATCGCTAGCTTACTAACAGCCATCCAGCTGTTCTGATGCTAATCTGATACGTGTCTGTACAGAACAATTTTAGACTTCTTTCGTCCTTTCTTCAGTGTAACGTTTTCAGTGTGTTTGCTTGACTTATCTCTTGTTTTACTAAACGTTTATACTAACTTGTAGAGCGCATACTAGTTTGAAGTTTTCCATATTAAATGCTTCTAAGTATTGACTAGATTATCAAACAGATTGTGCCAATTTTGCTAAAATTTACAAAACCGAACACGCGTTGATTAGTGTATTTGTGCCTAGACTTTCTTAGACGTGCAAAAGTTTGGTAGCCTGATGACATTTACACCTCTAAAGCAATTGAACAGTAAGCCTTCTGGCCTATAGTTTTAGTAGTTTAGATAAATTTCACAAGCTAGGACCAGAACCGATGTAGCCAAACGATAATGTTGTAGCGTAACGCTTCACAGTGCAGTACTCTTGTTAAGCTGCTCAATGTTCAGCGATGAGCACTCTATTTTGCATCTTCACCCAACACTATTCTTTGTATTAGAGCACGGGCAGTTACGCCGTGATTTGTGCCTCTCGAGTCAGACTTGTAGACGGTTTTCAGCAACCGGTATAGTAGCGTTTGTTTAGATGTAGCAGGGTCGATTGGAAGTATCTATACCATCTTGGGCATAGTGGACTGTGTGTCGATTAGACCGCAAGTGGCGCTAGATATCCTCATGCTCAACTTGTCGAACCACCTATTGTCCGATGTGGATTAGAATGATTCGATTCTGGAATCCCCTGCCCCATGTTGCCCGCTGAGTGGTTTCAGCTAGAATCGTTGGGCGGACATTAGCTGTCAAAATGCCCTCACTCACAACGTTAGAGTACAAACTAAGTCGTGGAGTCGACGGCACTGGTGATGTTTGCAGTTGGAATTTGTTGAACTCCATGGGCTAAATGCCGTCACGGTAGAGGTGGAAACGTCTGACGGTTGGCTGCTACAACTGCACCGTGTACGAAATTTGGACCTATTCAACGAGCGTCTATCGGCGCCGGTGCTCCTTGCTCACTGTCTGGAGTGCTCCTCCGTGGAATTTATGCTGAACGGGCGCAACGAGAGCCTTGCCTATATTTTGGCAGATTTCGGATACGACGTGTGGGCTGTGAACTTCCGAGCAAACAAATTTAGCAATCGCATGCGGCACAACGGTGTTACTGGGTCTCCAGAGAGCACGGACTACTACAGGGCAACGTAAGTAAGCGCCATGCCTCTTTCCATCATCCTTTGCTAGAGTGAGAGAGAGAAAGATTTATTTGTAGGTTAAACTTGCAGCTGCTATCTAAACATCCGTGCTTTCCCGAGGACACCACCACCAAAGCTGTGGTGCAAAAAACTAGCCTTAAGCAAAATTGGAATCATTGATTAAACCAGCCTTACCGAACGTGAACCATGCTCTTGTCTAAGTCTGAGTCAAATTTACGCTTTTCGAATCGACCCAAGTAGGCTTTCAGAGATATGCCTAATGTTGCGTACAATAGTTAGTTGCCTACTTGTTTCATTATTACTGCGTATGACCGTTCGTCTCCAAGTGTTGCTTAAGTCGTGTAGAACATTTGTTATTCATTACGACAGGTGGCAATACATGGCAGAACGTGACATGCCCGCTGTTTTGGACAGGATTCTACTGGAAACATCTGCGGAGAAGATTTATCTAGCTGGACATTCTATGGGGGGCAGTGTCCTCTTTGCTTTCCTGTCTGAGAATCATGCATACGACGATAAGGTGCTTATTGCAGTTACTCGATAACGATTCTGACATTCAAGTACGGCTGTTTGAAGAATTAATTCAACTTAAATTATTAGCACCGCTGCGTGTCTATATTAATAATATAAGGGCTATATTGTATTGAAGTATCAATCTGCTTTAGATATATTTCTGCCATAGTCTGAAATCCCAAGGTGATGAATAGTAAGTATTGTCAATTATAACCAACAGTAACCAACTTCGCTTCTTGTTTTAAATGCAGGTCGCCTTGTTCACCGCATTTGCGCCTGCCGTGGGGGTAGGCGACCGCATAGGAATGATGAACGGCAGATTGAAGTTAAGCGTGTGGCCTGCTAATATTGTCCCAAAGGTAAGTTGGCATGTGGTAAAACTGCACGTCTCTTCCATTATAAGGCGATACTATTTACACTCACAAACACTCTTACTTTTTTGCCAAGCAGAGTAATGGCTAAGCCCCTATTGCTTTACATCTGGAAGGTTTTGGATTGCAGACTGCTTACTCTTAATTAGGTTTCATAGTTTCCAATATAGGCAAAGTAAATTCCAGAATAGACTATAATCGACCATGATCGTATAAAAACGGCTAACACACATGTTTCAATAAAAGAGATGATGCATCACCATCTACCTCCTTTTAATATTTTACTTAAGAAACTTTCTTAAATGTTTAAACTTCTTTAGTCACCGCCACGAGAGATTACAATTGTTCACCTCATCATCTCTTCTAACCAAGAAACACCGTTGCTTATAACGGGGTGGCACATATAAGATGGCCGCAGGGCTCTGTCTTAGGACCGGCTCCGTGAAACCTGGTCTTCGACGTAGTCTTGCGGCTATGCCAGGGAGGGAGGGAGGGGAAAAAGCTGTGTCCATTGGAACCATCTGGTCGGGGAAGGCGCGCAAGTCTCAGAGATGACATGAACTGGACTACAGGTGCCTTAGGCAAAGCAGGACAAGCCCCACAGAGGGCAGCCCGTACGCAGCCTGCGTAAACAAGAACCCTCATCCGTATGTTATACCACGGGCCGAGCCAGGGGCCTCTGTTGTACGAGCGATATAGACAATCACTGGCAATGACCACTTTTAGTTATACGTGACGCCGATCGGCAAGACGCAGGTGAATACATGCACACTGTGGACACTTCGGAGCAAGCAAACGATGTTGACCACACGGTCTCGTAGCAAAGTTGCTCACATGGTCGAAGACACGCAAGCGTGGGAGAATTACGTGGGAGCTTTCCATCATGATGTCCCGATGCATGAAACAACACGCTGGGAGGACGCACGCAGGGTGCGTGTTAAAGACAGAGCATCGCCTTGCCGCGGTCGAAACGAGGGTGCCCCGCAAGGAGCCTTAGCAGATTAACCCAACCTGAAGACCTAATTAAATCCACACAGGTTTTGAGAGCGCTGCCATGCAACTCAGAGGGGTGGAGACGATATAGGTTTCAGTGGGTTTGTCGTGGGACGCTTGTTGTTGTTATTCGCGAAAGCATTTGTTTGTGGGCCGTAGAGTAATTATCCTTTCTGCGAGTTTATGTCCTGCACTACACTGGCGTGCTCTTTTTCTTGGCGACTCGGTCGTTTCCTCTTCCTCTTGCCTCTTGTTGTCTGTCTGTTATCTGCATTTTGTTGCAAAACTACGTAGCTTGGCGATTGTTACTGCATCTTCGGACGTGTCTTGGCCACAATCAACAAACTTCTACAACACAACTGAGCCTTAATCGCATTACGTGTTTGGGGCACGCATTCGCCCGATCTGTGTTGTTTAATTCACTATTATTACGTTGAAGCTACACAAGGACTTCCTCGCAATGGCCAATGGCCTTTTGTATAGCTGTCTGCGCTGTACCCGTACTCTTGATCACTGTCGAAGCGAAGGAGGAGATTATGATCTAGATTTTTCATCTCTTAGCATCCAATATCGGTTCTTCCTCGAAGCGACGCCATAGTTTACTCAGTACCATCGTGTGTGCAATAGGATGCAGCCTGCGGACTCAGGATTGGACTGCCAGCATTTTGGTGGTTGCATAACCTGCACACTATTAATATTAACTACCTTACCATTGCAATTCTTCTTTATCACTGTTATGTTCAATAAATCCTTACCGCATTATTTGTGTTTGCGCGTTTGTCTGGTTTAACAGTTTCTGTTCGCCTGGATGTTTGGCTATAGTACCGCATCAATCTTGGCTCCTGCCGAGATTCTGTTCGCGTCGTTTAGCCGATTCTTTCCGAGAATAACAGAATTGATTGTCGACCTCATCGTGTCGCGAAGCTTCACTGCTGCGTTAGCGAAAAATCCGCACATTCGCAAGGTAAACACTTACGAGGCTTGCACGTAAAATAAAACTTTGCAGGTTATTATTATTATTATTATTATTATTATTATTATTATTATTATTATTATTATTTCTATACCACTGCAGAATGTCTACGACGACGTATGCGCCTTGGGTGTATTGCGTGTTCTGCGCTGATACATTCTGGCAAGGCTTAACGAGTGCATGACAGCATATGATGTCATGTCAACAGTGGCTAAATTCGCCAGTCTGGCTCGTGTCACCTACCATTAGCGTAGCTGAAACTTCTGCGTACGCAAATATCAAGCTGATAATTGTAATGAATCGGATTATTACCGATAGGCATACGTCGCCGTGTTATAACCAACTGTTTCCGCGGCATTGGGACTATATATATATATATATATATATATATATATATATATATATATATATATATATATATATATATATGTATAGTTGTGAGCAATTGTACTTTGTACATAGGAGACGACACAGAACGTCTGTATAGTTACCGCACTGTACAGATGAGTACATCTATTTGTCTAGGTCGTAGAGGAAGAGCTTAAGGCAACACGATTTTCTGTCTCATTTCACACCCATTTACACTGAAATTAATATTTCAGTTATATAAGCTAGCCAGTTCTAAGTCCACAGTTCAGTAATTGTACCGTGGCAGCGTAGTCTAGGTTAAGCTAATCATGATTGTCGTTCGCTCACTTAGCTGTCGCCGGTTCGATTCGGCTCTGTCGTGGTTTATCGAAAGTTTGAAAGGGACTAAACGTAGGGTTGCTCAAGTGTTGCATAAAAACGAGAACTATTGCGCCAGCTTATAAGTAAGGTGCAATTGATGCACTGCTTTCACTTATGAACGCTTAGATATTTAAGCTATCTAAAAACTATTAGATAGCAAACTGCGTACGGAAGACTCTTCCACGGCGAGGTGGTGCAGTTTTTCGTAGCGGGTTTCTCGAAAACCATCGCGCGGCGTTTAGCTACGCCCTGAGGGACAAGATTGTCATTAAGCTGAGTCAAGCTGGTGTACTTTTCTCTCTTCGTCTAGTGAGTGCAGTTACATGTACTGATACTCTTCGCCGCAAATAGACCTCAAATACTCCAAAGACTTAATTATTTAGGCATTATACATTTGTCTAACGGCAGATCATTAACAGAGCGCGTACGGACACGGATCGCACATATGTATAAAACAAAGTTTTATTTCATCCTTCGAAGTGCTTGTGTTCTTTTCAAAATAGCTGCCACCCAGTGCAGTGCATTTGTGCCACCTTTTTCACCTTTTTAAAACATTTTTAAACCTAATGTGTTCTTTATCTTCTCTATAGTACTCGAAACGTCATCCCTTTAATTGTTTTTATTTGTGGTAACAGGAATATTTCGCACGGAGCCGATTCCAGCGAATTGGAAAATTGCGGAAATATAGAAATTGAATTTTTATCACATTATCGAAATCAGCGCCAGTGCGTTGCCGTGATGGAGGATCTAAAATCGGAGTGCTTGCCGAGAGTTCAGGCCATTGCGTCGGACGTTCGCACACAATCTTCATAAACATTTTCGGTGGTATTCCTTTCTAACCGTAGAACCAGGTCGCAAGAGTTCGTGGAATATGATTCCATTGTAGTTGATGAAAACATTCAAAATACTTCCGAGTCGGAGAGATTAAGATCTGCTCTGTCTGAATTTTTTCGCTCCATTCTCTTCTTGGAAGACCACTGGGAGGATTGGTTGTTCGTCTCGATGTTGTAACCATATACCCATTACTCTTCTCCTGTAATCACTGTTTTAAGCAATCTAGGGTTTTCTGCTACCGCATAAAGATTTAAATCGGACATTTTTTGACGGGTTCTTTGCTGAAAACTTAAGAATCTGAAATAACACTGTCCGTCTGCTGACGCACAAAATTTCGATTAACACCGTTACAACTGATCTAAAACATATCTTCAATTCTCCTCTTCTACTGCGCTATTTCCCTTATATTAATTCAGATGGACGCACGTGGGGTTAGGGGCCTTTGGAAAGGCCCCATCCTAAACATGCAGAACTGGAATTCTTCGTAACCTGTGAGAACCTGAATGGTGTGGGATGAATACTAGTACTCCCCCTCCTTTCGTTATTTGCTATAAGGGTGCGGAGGCTAAAGCCTGGATTATCATGTTTAGGCCGTCCCACCCCTCCTACCGTAGGTCGATTCTGCGCTGATGCTCATCGCTGTTTAAGGTCGGGGTTGTTCCATAAGCGGCGATGCTCGGCCGCCTTCAGATCTCAGGATCTCAGACCGGAACGATCTGACGGGATTGTTTCGGTCAGAACGCGAGCTGCCAGCCGGGCAGACCGAAGCTCCATCGGGACGGCCGTGCGTGAAAATAATGATTCGTTTTCTCAGCTGCCGTGGCCCATAGGTTCCTTCACCTGGTATACAGACGCCGCAGATGCTTTCGCTCAAAACTGCATCATCGAACTTAGTTTTGCACCCATAGCCGCGTACGGTATCTCGGTGATCTGGTCTTAGCTATCTCATCAACAAATAAGCGTTCCTAAAACGCGTTACTAACGGCTGACGCATCTATCTTACGTAGGAGCCGAGTTGTGCACCCTCTTTTTTTGTAGAGGACCTGGAACGCGTTTTTAAGCTCCCGTTGACTACGTTGCTTTCAAGTGGTTGATTTGTGACGATGGGCAAAACAATATGGTGTCAATAGAGTCGGAAATTCGCCAAACAGTCGCCATCGGTCATACTGACCCACAAGGGTCATACGCCCTGTGATAACACAATTCGCCGTGCATGTATATCACGAAGTCGTATGTTCAGCAAGCTGTGTTCATCTATTGTATATGTGTAAGCGCCGCCTCGCTATGGGTTGTTTCGCGCTCAGTGCCATGTGGTAGTTTGTCTACAAGTGCTCTCTCCTAAAAGTCTAATAAAACTTTATAGTTATTTTCTATATACCCAACAAAGGTGATTTAGTAAATAATGATATTATTATGATCAATATGTGGGCTCTTATCTTTAGAATTAATTTACAGAAGCACCGAGTCATTCGAGTCTTACCCCATAGCCAAGCGGCTTCGCGGCTTATAACTATTCTTTTCATCCCAGATTACATACTACCAACTGCCTGACTATACAGACAGTGCGAACTTCAACTCACAAACTGTTGTTATTTTTAAAATATAATTTACACATGTGTGTCACACGCGTTCACATTTCAGGATCGACTGCACATTTATCTATCGAAATGCCCTGCAGGAACCGCGCCGATGAACACCGTATTGTATGATATGCAGGACAAACCTACATGGCGAAAGATGGACTACGACGTAGTTAAACAGACAGGCATCACAAATATGGAGGAGTACCAACAGGTAAGAGCATTGCCAATCCCACTTTTTATCATGTAGAGTATATTTCATTAGCACATTTGTGGATTATATACTGGTACTCTGATCGGGCCCAATCTAAACTCCAATTCTGTGCTGCAGTAATTAGCAAGTGTATTTTGGCCACCGACGGCCCCAATCTGATGATATGCGCCTTTGTAGACTATGACTTCTGAAAACATCAATTTTCTGCTTATAGCTATATGAGTTTTAATGCCAGGTGCTTGAGTTTAAATCCTAACAACGTCATTTTATTTTTTAAGAGACGTTGCCTTAGTTATTAGCTCCGAGGCTCGCTTCGAGCGATAATTAAATTACCTTAAGTGAGAATTAGTTTTTGCTTTGGTAAATCGTGTACATGTTGTAGTCATATAATTACTGCAATAATCATAACTCAGAAAAATCCATAGTGTGAACGGTATGGTTTCATGTATCATAGCAGCAAGTCCACGGTGAGGCGAAGACAAATTGGGTCGTAGATCACAGGGAAGGCATAAGAAAAATGCCAATAAATGATGTGATTTTTTGTTTTTTTCTGATAGAAAATGATATATTCAGTGATCAAACGCACAAAGCGTCTCAAGATAACGAGTGACGAGGGACGATTTTATCATGTACGGTGGCAAATGAAGAGCAATGCTAGTCGTTAAGAGGCATTAACATGAAACTGAACACTGCTGACCTGCTTACCTGAACCCGAATTTGGAGTAGTACGCGATGCGGTCGAGCTTTGGGACACAGTTAAAAATGACTACACAGCCGTGTGCCGTTGTTTATGTGGACAACGATTTACCAGGTTCACTTTGACCTAATTGGTCAAAGCGACCCTCAATGCATTTTCTTTAATTTGCTACAGACAGTAGGCTCGTCGGGCGCTTGCTTACAGGTTTTATTGGCCTAGGTTTCGGCCGTTTACAGGTTTCATTGGTTTCAAGGTTGTGTTAGAGTACAGTCCTGAAAAGCCACACGATCATGTTTTTCGTGTGGGAGGTTTGAAGTGTATAGCGCACGGTCGGTGTTAGCAAACAATGACACCTAGTGTGGGACTCTCACCCACAAAAGCCTCAGTCCTCCCCCTCTGGGTGACGCTCTGTCGCAACTGTCGTAAAGCACGGTGATCGCTCTGATGTGCTCGAATCGTTAAGACGACCGCCTTTTTGCTTAAAGCCTAATAAGGTGTTTCGATGCTATGCTAGTTAAGTACGAGATATAGTTCAGCTAGGTAAGGGTTGCCAGTGAGAACGCGAGGATCCAATGCAATCAACCGATCTTGGCTGCTGCAACGAACGCTTACAGTGCACGTTCTAACGATACGTCGTCTTCTACGTAGGTTTAATCAACAAGGACTACAGTGTGTACCTAAAACGAGAAGACTACACATAAGACGATAGCTAGAAGCATTCCCCGGTCAGCTAGCGGCTTGGGGTTATGTAGGTCTCTATAGGGCCTAAAAATTTGAGAAATCAGATTATCTGTTATAAGTGGGGCATTGCTATGTCCATATGTAGTGTATGTGCCGAGATAAGTAGTAATAATTGCTCACTGCCAATTGTTTTGGCTTAGCATTGTTCTACGTAGTAACAAATTACATTATAGGGTATTCGCCTGCGATTGTCGACTTTAGTCGGTGATGACTTCAATTTTCGTTTTCATGTCCGAAAAGTTACGCATGGCTGGAGTGAAAAATGTAGGTACGTTCGCCAGGCTACTGGAAATACGTCGACGAAATTTGATAATAGTGTCCATGGTTTTTCAGTACCTGCTTCTCAGTTACGCGGCGTTTCCCGTTTATTTTGGTATATTCTGTAAATAAGCTACGAGGCCAGCACGGCTCAGCAAGCTGCATTGTATCCAATCTCTGGTGGAGCTTAAAAGTGCACTCGAAACATTCTCATGGTCAGAGGTTCGAATCTCCATCACAAGTTCACGTACGTTACTATAGCTTCGTTTAGTTTGGCTGAAGGGGTCATTTTGAAACGTTAGAAAACGTAGGCCCAATTGGAAGAGTTAAGCGTTCAATGCTGTGTTAGATGAAAACCCCATCATACACGAGCAGTGCTTTTACCCGATTTTGTATAACCAGTGATATATTTTTGTCATTGTGTTGTCTTCCTTTCAGCCCAAGCCTCCCGCATACGATTTCGCGGCCATCAAGGTCCCCATGCGAGGCGCATTTCTAAAAAACGATGGATTCGTAGGTCCAAAATCGGCTGCGCGCCTTATCTCCGAGCTGGACCTTTCATCAACGTTTCAGATCATCGATGCCAATAACATGAATCATCTAGACGCACTATGGGGTTGGGACGCGCGTTGTTGGCTCTACAACTCCATGATCGAAGGTAGGATAATGTCTTCAATTATAATAATTGTTATTATATTTTTTATATATTATAAAAATATAATATTAAAATTATAATACAGACATGAGTATAGCTACATACAGCATTATAATATAGACTAACACTTTCTTTGTCGAGCCCGGTGACGTGGTCATCATCACCCGCCAAAATGGTAGCGTGGTCCATTCGCGTGCACCTCGTGATCGGAGAAGACACATACACTCGAGCACGGGTTCGAGCCCCACTGTTGCATATTTGTATTTTTGGGGTCGTTCTCACGAAGCAATGCAAAAGCAGTCACGTGGCCGTTAACTGTTGGCTAAGGGTCAGCCCGAAAAAGTTTAAATTTACGCTTTCAAACAGTTGATATAATGCAGCCATTAACAAATATAATCGTAGGCGGACTATCTCAACCACATATCTTTGGTTAGGTAAGAATTGACTTGTGGACCATTGCTCTAGGCCATTGCATAGCAGTACTAAGCTTTAAAGCAGTATTATTAAGCTTAGCATTTATAATCCTAGTCTAATCAATGTCGGTTGTTGCTTAGAGACAGCCTGTTCAGCGCTAATTATTCTAGAGCTCACTTAAATATTGTACCATTATCATGCACTACAATACTACCGTGGTAATGAGCAGCAGTAGTAGCTTTGTTTTCTTTATTGCGCGATAATCGTTGTATCTGAAACACTTTTCCGTCCTCCGCCACGTTAGTACTTCGGCTCCAGTCTATCCGCCAACCATTGTATCAAGCATGTAGGCTACATTTTTGCCAATACCTGGGTTTTCACGTATTGGCAATTTATATGTTTTGTTTCTAATCTAAACGTATATATATATATATATATATATATATATATATATATATATATATATACAAAGAAAGGAGAATCGCACTTAGAACTAGTCAAGTATGAGCTGTTCCTGCTACGGCATTTCTGGCAGTTCTCCCTCGGCGATAAAAGCGACCCCACCACCGCCACTTCATTACCATGTTAAACTTCGACAAAGATGAGATAGCGATCGGCCGAATATGTATTGCGGCGACAGCTCGTGTTGCAAGACGTGCTCTCGCGCCAGCTTCCCGACTTGTGCGTGTAATGTAACTGTTGGCGAGTGTACATGAAATCGTCACGTCCCATACTAGCAGATGGCCTCATTCCCATAGTGTTGGGGTTTTTCCATCTAGGTGTAGGCGGCTGTTGACACACACGCATGATGTATGCCCTGACCAGCTGAGCTAGGGTATTTTCATTTCCAATCGAAATAATTTTATTCATAAATGCTGTCAAGAATCCCAAGTACAACACGATACGTACAACACAATAATGACAAATTCATAGCATGGCAAATTTCCAAGCCTCAGCGCTTACAGGACGTGACGCCTGGATCCATAATGCAGATTCTAGGTAAACGCTACGTAGCTTTTGTAGTACCGTACGCAGAATGCCGTCGAAACTGTCAATCTTTCCGATCGATCCTTTTAAAAGAAGGTGAACAACACGAGAGGTGCGTCAGGCGAGGGGTGGAGAAACTTCGTCGCACAAGGTGTAACGCCGGGTGGGCATCTAAAGTTTGCCGTCTGCTGATCATAAGCTGACTTCAACGAGTTTTCAGCGCAGTACACAATTCAACGCCGTATCGGTAAGAGAGCTCCCAAAAGTTCGATATTGTCATCGGCTGCTCATCGAAAGTCGGACATTGTTGCCCGCAATTTCAAAATAGACTCGCCGCGGTGCTCCTCTGACACTAGAAAGAGCTCGCATTTGTTCGCGTTGAGTGTCAAATCGGAGCACGCTTGAAAATCCTGCACCGCCTTTATGTCGGCTTGGATCGTTGCCAGGTCTTTTGCCAAGGTTGCGTCATCAAGATACGACGGCTGAAACTCCAACCGAAGCTTCACCTGTAGTTCAGCGATAGCGATACTAAAGAAAGCTGGCCCACACAGGTCGCCTTGTTGTACCCCACACATCGACTTAAGCGTTTCCTCTTGATACAAAAGATTACCGGGCAGTCTATACATCCTATGCACAGCCGGGTAAATAGCGGATACCGATCTTTCTTAGCATTGAGTATGTGACTTTGGCAAAGCATATTAAAGGCATTTTGAACGTCGAGCTTGACTAAAACTTTTCCTAGCTTTCTGTTGGGATTGAATAAAAGCAGCGGCCGCATGCACAGCCGCTTCTGCTTATCCTTTTATCCGTACCCTAGTTACATAGGAGCCACTAGCTTCAGACTAGCCGTCATAGTCATTTTTTAAAGATTCTACCGACCGGTTGACGCAGGGTATGCCCCCCGACGATTGGCCGAACACCCCTGCCCTTCTTTCGTAGGACGATAATTGCTGCCGTAGAAAGTGAGTAGCGTGAATTCTGGGAGTCGTCCCTTGAGTCCTAGAATAGCGAAGTTATGTAACGCTTGCAGCAGAGGGTTGCTGTCAACCTGTGAGATGCAGAGGGCAAATACCGTGCCGTTTCGAAGCTCTTCAGACGTGACATCAATTGCTGATGCTGCAGGTGCCGGCGTCGGTGTTTCAGGGTACGCCGGATCCGTAGGCTATTCGGGGTGTTCTTTCAATAAACTTTCTCTAGTATTTGCGTCGAACGGGTCAATTCTGATCAGCAGAAAGCAGGGTCCATGCAGCTGAATAGACGTCTCCTTGGGACAGCTTTAACTACACAATCTTGGCTCTGCGTCTGGTTCTGTCAGTACATGCAGTTGGTGGAGGTCTTGTATTGGCTACGTGAAGATTCTCTTACAGGCGTACGCCTCTAGGAAGTCTAAGCAAATGTTCTCAAAGAACCGAGGAGAGTGCGCGCCACTTCTTTTTTACACCGGTATACTAAACATTATCATTGGAAATTTAATCTGCTAATCCCAGCTATGCTAGCTAACTACCGAGCATACCCCGTTGAAGGTCTTTGACAGTTTACCGGCAAAATGTTATCTTAAACGACAAGGAATGCACGATATCATCTTAACTTGATAACGGCAGCCCATACGTATGTTATGAAATTATTTCCTGGGGGGTCTGCTTGTGAGTGTGCGTTGGTGACGGAGGAGCATTTGAAAA
Organism: Dermanyssus gallinae; assembly: GCA_003439945.1. Taxonomy (NCBI): domain Eukaryota; kingdom Metazoa; phylum Arthropoda; class Arachnida; order Mesostigmata; family Dermanyssidae; genus Dermanyssus; species Dermanyssus gallinae. The sequence goes on from QVRM01003374.1 coordinate 241,480, forward strand.
ATTTGTCAAGTGGCGTTTGTAGGAGCTGTTGCTTGTGACTGCTTTGAGAAAGTGAGTGCCCTTTAACCGATTGACCATTTAACATGATGGTGTTTAGGAATTTGGTCCTTTTGGCCCGTTAGGCTCTCTAGTCGAGGCTCGAGTTTCCACCATCCTTTTGATGATCTCTCCAATTTGCACCAAGGTTGCGTCGCTGGTTTGTGGAATGACCTTCGCGGATACCGCCATGACCATTGCATCTAGGCTATGGCCATATGTCATATCAACTGTGGCACTAAAAGGACTGGTACAGCTGGCCCAATTTTGACTTCGGCGCGGCACCTTAATCCCATTATGTACGATCGCAGGAAGATTGCGTCTGCTAAATGACTCCGATAGTTGAATCTCTTTAATTGGAGCACAGAGTTTGACTGGTGCTGCACCCGGTTTTGCCATTCACGCAATTAACATTTTTTAAGGAACTCCATGCGATCTAAGCGATAGGGACATGATTCCCAGATCGCTTTATGGCCGCCCTTACATAAACAGCACCGTGCTGCGTATTCGCAGTCCTTTTACAAGTAATTAGTGAATCCGCACCGTCTACAGCGAGGGGGCGTTTAAAAATCAATTAGGCGTTATATGATCTAAACTGTAGCATGAATAGTACTAGAGAGGTTCCGGGTAGAGAACCTTAAAGCATTCACAATTGTTGCCTCAGTTAGCGTGCGATGTACCCCGTATATTTTTCCTTTAACTGTCGATCTTGAGCCACTAGCCCTGACGCTTACGGGCACCCCGCACAGCGTCTGCAAGCTAGGCACAGTGGCCCGGCCTCTGATGTCGTCTGCAACAGTAATGAGTTCTCCTGCTTGAGAAAAGCGCGGGTCGTCTACCTTGTTTTAAAAATGCTTTACGATATCGTCACATATATTAAGGTTTACCACTAACAAGTTATCTACAACAGAGACAATAATCGCCTCGCGCCTCTCTCTTTCGCGCAAGCAATTTGGATGTACTTTTTTCTGTATTCGGATCTGCAGCAATTTTTCCCTTTAGTCCAACAATAAGGTTGGACTTTCCTTTGTCGCATTCCTCATCGACAGGAACGCCCTCTACCGCCAATTTGATCTTCCCCAAAATGACAGTTCTACCGTCCTCTGCCTCCTCCGCACCGGCACCGCCTGCACCAGGGCCCGCATCATCTATAGGGTTATCATCCGCATCAGCACAACTCCGTGTCGTTTGCGTTCTTGGCGGTTTGCCTCTCTGCAGTGGGCTGTTTGCCGCTCTCTTGGACAGCGCTGCTCTTTCCCCGACATCAGGCACCAGCTACACTCTATCCAGGGCTTCGCCTCCTTTCGCCGCTTGCGGCGCGCACTCTCTCAGTGCCACCAGCTATCGAGGCGGACGTGTCAACGGTGCCGATGCTGGTGCCACTACCACCACTGCTAAAACCCAGTAGAGTCTCGAACGAGTATTTGGTTGTCCTTTGCGTCCTCCTTGCCACGCATGGTGCACCGGCGGTGTCGGCTGTCAGCCGCCACGTAGAGGATTCTGCTAAAGAGGCGACGGGCGGGAGTGAGCGTATCACCACCATGTGTACCGCTGATGCACTAACCTGATGCCTAACGCGGCCAATAGCCGATCAGACGACGCGACAACGACTGCTGTTGCTGGTGGTGATAGCGGTCGTTGCAACAGCTGGCAAGGTTCCCGCTGCTATACGATGTTGCTAATGTAAAAATCTCGATATCCGGAAGTAGGGAGACTACCAATGGTGGCGATCGCTGTGTACACTGCGACCGTACAGTGAGAGAGTGCTCTAAGCACACCACGTCGATGACAGCACCGAACTTGCACTACAAAACAAACAATTCTCGGGACGTCGATCTGCAAGTGACCGCCGTCGAAAACCGCTCACGGACAATATATATATACTAGACAAATTAAAGTAGTAAAGTAGCGGTCTGGCCGAGAAAGAATAATGTGCATAAACTCTAAGTAAATGGCGGTCCATCTGGGATATGTCTAGAGTGACTTTAAACTCAGTAATATGTAATGGCAGTAGTTTACTCTTTCTAAAGCTGTGGCTTAAACAATTATTCCCACTCTTTGGGACGAAGACTCAAGTCAACCCGCCCTTTATTGTACGAAAAAAGGCGACTTTAGAATGTAGTCAAATTGTAAAATGGTGCATTGTATAGGGCTAGGGGAGACTAGGGAAGACTAAGCATAAGTGAAGCCTCTGCAAGCCTGTACAATGCGGAATGCGACGCAGTACTGTAGCCACGTGCTAGCCTCTACTCTGCACTTAGCTAACAGCATCGGCATCACAAAAGGGTCAGATAACTGAATTAAGTTAACTTAATTTACCACGTAGTGAATGTTTTTGATAGATTCCAACCAGTACCTGAATACCCGGAACAATTGCCTATCAACAGTATTCAAAAGCAGGACTGAATGGTTAGCGGCAAAGCTTGGTATGCAAATTAACTTCCTTTATTCCCTCTTTTCAGCTATGGAAGAGCTAGAGTTGGAACGAGCAGCCAACAACAGTGATCTAAGGGACTATCGTATGCAGACCGTGCCTGCCTTCCAGAAAACTTTGGAATTTGCAAATGGATGCGATGAAGTACTCAGTGACGTGTAAAGATACGAATAGTTTTAAACATAGAATTAAGACGTCTTTCGTAAAGCCTACATTTTGTACAAATATGTTTCTAATCATAATTTTCTAACTAATGTTACAATTAGCATTAAAGCAATTAAGAATGTCACCTGAAATAAAAATACTTTGATTTAGCCCTATTGTACTGCATTTTGCCTCTACTACTGTCTATATAGCGAATGTAGCACAGTGCGTCTTTGAAGAGCGAATGTGTTCATAGATACTGTACTTTCATAGTCACTATACCAGCTTATGGGTAATCATGGTCTTGAATGATCATGAAACCTGGTTAGGTATAGGTGATAAACATGTAATTAATAGAGAAGTGTCGTAGAATGACAGGTGTACAGTATTCCGGTGTGATTCTGGCTCCCGTGGAGAGAGGGGGGGGGGACTCTATATTGATTAAATTGAGTGGCATGAAGCTGTCGGTTTAAACAAACATTCCAAAGGCAGTCCCATCAGGGTTGCCTACTATTGTGCGAAAAACGCCGCAACTTTTTCTGAACGCAAGAAACGAGTAAACATTATATGTGACTTACTTGACTTCATCTGTGATACAAATAGTTCAATTTTACATTTTGGAGATTTTAACCTCCTAAAAATAGAGAATGTTACGCTTTTACATTTACAAATCATAGAGTCTCTATTTTTTACCCTCTGCATCCTCAGCAGCTTACACCAGCAAATGGACGACGTCACTCGCCCTTGACTGCATTGCCACGGTGCTGAGGCCACGCAAATCCGTTTCAGCAGTGAAATAGACAACTCATTTGCCAACGTAGGTATTTCAACGGGTTACTTTTCTAATGCACATTACATATATAATAATTTAAATCAGTTATCTAGTCTCACCATTAGTAATAACTATAATCATGATGGCGTTGCAACGAGTCATATTCATAGTATAGTACCTTTAGTAGTATTAGCCAAATGAGTACTAGTGCTAGTAGGAATTTCACTGATGAAAGAATCTTAGGTATATCGGGAGATGGAGACCACCTAACGGGCTCAATTATTGATTTAGTTTTAACCTCGGACCAATCCATCATTGAAACTATGCGAGTATTTCAGTTCGGTCCTATCCGACCACAGAGCCATTTCGTTTCATATTTGATTTAATGCTGATTATAATAAGGGGAATTATAAAATAATCAGATATACGCTTGCTTGTATACATCTAGAACGGCTGATTGATCAGGATCCAAATGTGCAGTACGAAAAAAGACCGGGAAGGCAACTAGTAGACTCCGTATAATGGAAGAAGCTAGTCTTGATTTTAAGACCAAAAAGTCGTTTTTTTAGATAAGAACTTCTTCTCTTCGATGTACGTTGTCCAAGGGGTTCCGTTCCGAAAGATGTTTCCAACGACGTGGCCTCGAGAGGCTACTGTCCAGATTTAGAAATATCAGAATATAATTCAATTATGTTTATTTTACTCAAATTGAGTATAGTATACTGCTCATAGGTTTCTTCGCAATGCGCGATCTTCTTCACGCCTCCGGCGAGAGAAGTAATGCAAGAATTTACGTTCCAGGGCTGTGCATTCCACTGCATGGTACTTGGCGCATCTCTGCAGGCAGAACCGGCAGGTGCACAACTAATACTCCTCGTCAAAAGCGGCGTTTGAACATACCAGGCAGTGATAACCACGCACTAAATACCTGGTGTATACGTAGCGATTGTCACATGCAGAACCAGACCAAAGGTGCACGGCATTGAAAACGTCCAAACCCCAGCTCCCGTCTGGTCTGTTTAACTTTAGCTTCCCACTCCGATCTAAACCATGCGTAAGATGCTGTACGCGGCATCGTTAGCCTAAGTCGTATTATTTCAGTAGCTGGTGGACAGTCTGACGCCTCAACTACTTCCTCGTATAGAAAGTACCTATACGAGGAAGTAGGTACTGTTTCGTGTCCTTCGTACTGTTTTGTTTTATGCGCTGTATGGTTCTCCTTCGGTATGCTTCGGTTCGCTCTCCTTGTATCTCCTTCGGTTGCGAGGCGAATGCACCACGCCATCGGGCTCGATTCTAATACCCCATGCTCACCGACTACCAATAAGGTGTCGTTATTAAAGACACTTCCTACTACACTCAGCAGAGACCCACTCACTCCCGCCCGTTGGAATGTTTTAACCAGCAGATGACAAGGATCTTTGTTAAAATTTTGGACGGGGTCAATAAAGACTGCATACAAATTACCTTTAGGTTGTGCTACAGCTTGCTCGATTTCTGACTGGAGAACGTGGATTTTGCATCGCGGACGCCTCGCCCTCCCCTAAATCTGAATTGCTCTGGTGGAAGGCCTTTTCAGCCATGTGCTCAATCTGCCAAATAACCAACTTGCAGATAATCTTCTTCAATGTGCGCTCTGACCACCCTATAAATTTGGATCCTGTTTGCCACCACCATTCCTACCCTTCAACAGAAGAAAATCTCTAGAGATATGCCAGACTTTAGGCATCTGCCCACTCTTTATAATTGCATTAGAGAAATCACAAAGAGTTACCGCCAAAAGAGAAAGTGACTGTATCCAATACTCATAGTAGACCTGATCGGGCCCTGAGCTCTCTTTCTTTGGGAGTAACCGTAGGACCTGGCACATCTCATCTACTCCAATGGGCAGATTCATAGTGTGCTGCTCCAGTGTAAGCAAATGCTGTACAGTTAAGGATACGGCCGCAACGTCGTGATTGATTAAGAGACTAGTTAGGTGGCTCTCTAACTGTCCGGCACTGAGCGGGTTCGCCGCCCTAAAGCGGGTCGCACGATATAAGTTGAGGTCTCTCGTTCTGCTTTTTCGAGCTGCCGTCATTCGTCCGGCCTCGCGTTTTTCTTTTTATGATTATAGCAGGGTCTTATGTAAGCATTTTTACGCTCAAAGTAATTCCGCCTTAAATGCAGTGATGATAGTGCTGTTGCTCTTGCTTGACCCAAGAGCCCGAACACTTCACTGTAGGCGAAATAGCAGGCTTGCGAAAACCACGGACATAATCTCTTTTGCCAAAACCATTTCCACTGCACTTCTCATCGTTCTCTCCAACAGGTCACAGGTAGCACTAATGTCAAGGCCTACCTCAAGGGCGCCTACCGCTCTGTCTAAAAGAGATATATCAGATTGTAGACCGGCGCGGCGGATTGTGTCGGTCTCGCTAAATAGCGGGAACGTCGACAGCGACCAACACTGGTTGGTATCTTCGGGCCGCTTCGTCGAGAACATCGAACCTTTTAAAATCGCGGCTGACAACGCCGTGAAGCAACAGATCGAGGGTGCTGCTTTCATTGTGACTTAAATGTGTATAATCTTCACGCGCATTGGCACAAATCAGACCAATCTTTTCCATCACCTGAAGCAACGCCTCGCCTTCATCATCGTTGGCCCCGCAATCGATTCTAGCGTCAATTTTTATTATTATTATTATTATTATTATTATTATTATTATTATTATTATTAAAGTGCGTTGCAAAAAATTAGCAATTTAAGGGCATGATGTACATGAAACACGAGTATGGTGTTAATTTCGTTGCAATCACACAATCGTTTCATACAAAAAATAAAAAAGTGTGAAAAAACAGTGTTGCAAAATATTAGCAACAATAACGCCTTACGGCGTATTCGATTCTTAGCAGGGCTGTATAACTTATTTGATACTACATACTCTATTTTAGAAACGGGTTTTTCGTCCCTTCTTCTGAATCAAATTGTAAACTCGGTCTTTCATGGAGTTAATGAGCTGTTGTAAGTGCGAAAGTAGAACATTAGTCCATGCTTGCTGGAAAGCTTCTTTGAGGTCCGTAAAATTATCATATTTTCGACCATTTGCGTAAATCTGCTTCACCAAATGTCCCCAAAGATTTTCGATGGGATTCAGCTCTGGACTCAATGCCGGCCAGTCAAAAAGTGGCACTCCTTGTTCTTGAAAAAGAGCTATAGTGCTAGCCGAGGTATGAAACGTGGCGTTGTCTTGTTGAAAAACTGCGTCAGGTCCCCCAATTCTTCTGAAATGGGCTTCTAACTGGGAACCGACGATACGCTGGTACTTGTCGGAATTGTTTAGGCCCACAATCGCGACTAGATCAGACTTCGCATTCTATCCAAACGCGCCCCAATATTTCACAGAGCCACCACCCGCCACACGTTTCGAGAACCATTTAGGTTCCTTCCGTAAGTCGTGCCAATAGTACTGACAGCCGTCAGGGCCATCGAGATTAAATTTATTTTCATCCGAGAAGACGATGTTTTTCCACTCGTTATCCTAAGATTGGTATCTATGCGAAAATTCACGCCGTGCGGCAATGTGCTTCGGTTGCAGTCGCGGCATAAGCTTCCTTTTCGCGTATCGCAAGTTTTTATCAGAACTTAACACTCGGTACACTGTGGATCGGTGCACTGGCACTCCCAAAGTAGTCCTGATCCTGGAAGAAGACATTTGGTCATGAGTAGCCAACTGTATGATCCTACGCCGATCTCGAATAGTCAAAACTGGCTTACGCCTACTGTTAGATCTGCACCTTTGGTTCACTCCAGGTTGTAAGAACCTGCTGATGGTGCTCTTAAGCCGTCCTAATCTGGTTGCTATAGCAGTTACTGTATGACCGAGCTCACCATATGCCTCAATTCTTGTATTTTCGTTATTTGAGAGATCGTTTGTGCGACCCATGGTTTAAACATACGCTTCGCTGTTAGTTCGGCACAACGGCTGAGCTGTAGAATATTTTTCAGCTATAGAATGATTGATTTAGCTAGACAATATTTCTGACATTTGATCCCTGGGGTCGAATATCAGCTGTAGCATCGACTATCCTTTACAAACAAGAGCTGTGTTGTTAGCATATTATTGTTGCTAATATTTTGCAACACTGTTTTTTCACCCTTTTTTTATTTTTTGTATGAACCGATTGTGAGATTGAGACGAAATTAACAACATACTCGTGTTTCGTCCTGTTCATCATGCCGTCAAAATTTCAAAATGTTCAAATAAATCAATCGAAATTATTATTATTATTATTACTATCAAAATATACCAATTTTATCAAAATTAAACAACTACTTACTAATTTCAACCTTACATTGGTTTAATCCCACCCGCATTTCATAAAAACGCAGCGTCTGTGAAAAAAGAACCCGAAGTTTTTATGTTCACTGTGGAATATGTATATCTAACTACCCTTGGGCTTGTGAGGGGTGCTACCAATCGAGCTTATCCTCGAGGCAGCCCCTCATTGTGCCCATAATTGCTGCCGCATTGCCGCGCTGAACCGCCAGAGATAGCCGCTGGAGTAGAAAGTCGAAAGCTCTTTTGTCTCCCGTCGTGAGTTCAATTCGTTTGCCAATCTTCTGTAAAAGTGACCATGCCTCAGGGCCGGGTCCCCCTAGTGTCTCCAATACTAGTGGCACAAAAATGAACTCGTCGGTGAGCTGGGCGTATTTGTTGGTCTTTAGACGTTCAGCCTTGCGTGCTGCGGAGCCAGCGGCTGATGCGCTGGCCTCCATGTTCGAGGGGGCGAGCGTGTCGGTGACTGTAGCATCCCAAATAAGCGCCTTTCTCCCTTCAAAAGGGATAAGGGTGAGACCGTCAGGCCTCTTTCCGTCGCTTCTCAGGAGGCCGGTTGGCTCTCGAATGCATGGCAGTAGAGCTGACCTTAAGGCCCGGGCGGTAATCTCGTTAATCTCGCTGTGACGGCTTTGACGTCCTTCGCTTCTGTTGCAGGATAGCCCGTGGGTTCTTAAATGTCCACTTGTGCTCCGCACGGACACCGGTGTTCCTCCGTTAGTCTTGTTCCCAACCTCAAGCCGATGCACAGACGAAAACTTTCGTGATCAAGTAAAGTGCCAAGGTTTGAGGAAGGGATGGCTTGGAGCCATTTGCTAGCCCCTTTTTGGACAACCGCCTGTAGTCGGGCTTTGTCTGCCGTGGACAGTGCATCGGACAGTAAACGCTGATATTTCCTGGATACTATGAGATCGTCATAGGACCTCTGCAAGTGTTTGTTTGCCTCTGGGAGTTGGCCTGCGAGGTTCTCGAATCTTGTATCAGCAGCTTTTTTGGCATCCTGGAAAGCCTGCAGGGCTATGGCCGGGCTGATGTGCTGGACTGTAGCTTCTGAGGCGTGTAATGAAGCAACGTGACAACTGGCTGCCAGATCTGCTGCAGAGCGGATTCCCAAACCTCCGAGTCTGAGAGGAAGGGTGGCTTGAGCCCAGTTGTTGTCGGCCAAGTTTAGATTAAGGAGGTCGCTAAGGCTGGTCCTAAGGCTATTGTCTAACTCCCACAGCAGATCCTGGTTTGCTCCGACGTCCGTGCTGCGGAGGAAGTGGACAATTCTTGATGAGCCCAAAGATGATTTTAATAGGTGATATGCGCTATGGGGATTAAGCAGGTTTAGCCGGTTTAGGCGAGAGCAAAGGCTCTTTATTTTACCTGCGAGTTCTGGGCGAGTGGCGGCCGACCCCACAGGGGACCCTAAGAGCGTCATATCTGCTGCCTCGACTTGTTTGCACCCCGGAAGAAGTGCCTCAAAGGCGGATATGTTCGGCTGGCCTTTGTAAATAATTTCGCACTTCTGGGGGTTGAGCTCAAGACCACTCTTCTGACCGAAGTCTAGAACTCTCTTGATATCTGCCTGTACCACAGATGCTTCTCCCCCAATGGTGCCATCGTCTAGATACCAGAGATTTAAGGGGGACTGGATAGAATTGACCAGTTCTTTGATTGCTAGGCAGAATAGCGGCGTACCAAGGGGCCGATCTAGCCATTGTTAAGTCTAGATCGCCATCACTGGGTTTTATGAGGATGGCACTGCGCCAAAGAAGTTTCTGCAGTCAGTCGGGACTCCTGTACATAAAAGGGGTCCAAACTCGAATGTGGATAATTTTAGACGCGTAGCATATGTATGTATTTTTTGAAAAAAACTGTTGATAGGCCATCTCTGAATCGATATCTTTATTCTATTATTATATAAATTTATTAAAAAATATAGCTTTATGCCGATGATCTGATAAACACCGCTGACTAAAAACAAGTTCTACATACTACAATTAACGCGGTTTTTAAATGGTGTATCGATAACGAAATAATTACATCAGTGCTGAGTGCAGAGTGCCCATAACTACCTGCTACGTGGGAAGGATACCCCTACTTCAATTGGCATTTGGAACCTCGGGGTTACGGTGACACCGGAACTGAATATTAGCACTCATATCACACAAGTTATCTAACTAGTCCTATATGCAATAACATGATTAGTTGTCTTATAATTAGTCGTTATAATTTTTACATGAAGTTTTTTAAAAGTTTGGTCGTTCCCAAATATACCTACCGTTGTAATGGCCTTACTTAGACAAATACATTGAATCAATTGAAAGTGTAAAGAGGAAATTCCTTTGTGGTGCCTCATTAAGGTGTAGTATAAACTCATTCAATATATCAAATTAGTTTAGCATTTGCTTAAATAATCTTAGAAGCGGTAACACACCATATTGTCAGAACAAATTACCGTATATAACACCTTTTCGTGGCGAATGGCCAAGGCACTTTTTTTTTTACTGCTGAAACCTCTCAGCATTACTTTGGGGGATTACGGGAATCCAGACGGACATGCGCCACCCCAGCCATGGTGACTAGTCTGGGACTCGCAAACCCAGTAAACCCGCTTCCCCCCCCACCCCCAGGGATCGGTAACTGCGTAGGCATTGCTTCAAATCCATGGGAGTGGTGTTGCACTAACTCCTACATTCTACTCCAATCTAGAATCATCCATCGTCTCATGTCTGCCGTGGTGCAACTCAGACGCGTCAGCCAGACCGTTAACGCCTTCCACAGCTCCGCCACCTGGGGATGCGTCGAGAGTCATCGCCTGGAGCGTCTCTGGCTGTCCCTGCCTAATCCCAAGGCTGGTTCGCCTTTGCTGCCTATTTCCCCTTCTTTCCCTGTCACCTACGGGCGCTCCCTCTCGACTGGACCGGGGGCTATTGTTAAAACGAGCTCTCCTGGCAGTTTCCTTGGCCACCTTTAAAGACATGATAGTCTCGAAGAAGGCACAGGACTCGCTCCACGCCTTCGCCGAAGTCAGCATGTGTGCTACAACCTTTTGATCGGCTTTCCTCTCACGGTGGTCGCACCCGCGTCTCTAGCTTCTTGGAGGGCCGGACACCGCAGAACTGTGTGCTCGACATCGTCCGTCTCACCCGATCTGCATAACGCGCAGATGTCGACACTCGCCTTGTTAATTCTTACCATGTACGTTTGGAACTGGCCATGCCTGGTCAGCACCTGTGTCGTACCATAAGCACTGCGGACCATTCTTCATGTCACCGGGCGATTGTCCTCGATCTAGCCGTTGTTAAGTCTAGATCGCCATCCTTATATCTTTCGGCCCGTTCACTTGCCAGCAGATCCCATGGCAGCATCTTAGACAGGACCAAGAGGGCCGCGGTCGACACCGTGCGGTAAGCCCGGCAGACACGAATGGCTACCGGCCGCTGTGACGATCGAAGCGCTCTCCTGTTTCTTTATGTCCTCAGCGCCATGTCTGCCCACACTGGAGCCGCGTATACACTGGCCAGCAGGCGCCGCCTGCCTTATGTGCAGCCGCCGACTCTGGGCATTAACAGCGCTAAGCCGGCCGCGACCTTTTGGGCTTTACCAGCCACATGCTGGATATGCGCCGATCCATTGAGACATTTGTCGAGCACCACTCCGAGATACTTTGCTGTCCGAGCAAGCTTGACCGGATGACCGTTCAGACGCAGGCGGATGTTCCGGGTTTTCTTCCTGCCTGTTAGGTACATTGCTTACGTCTTGTGCGGGGCCAGTTTTAGAGAATGGTCTTCCATCCACTCTGCCACCTGCTCCAAGGCTTCATCAGCGGCATACTCCAGGGCCCCAGTTTCCCGTGCCGTGATAACCAGCGCCAAGTCATCGGCATAGGCCACCATCTCAACACCCGCCGGTAGGTCCGGCAGCTCGAGAACCCCGTCATAGTCTAGGTTCCACAGAATCGGCCCTAAGACCGACCCCTGAGGAACCCCCGCAGAGATCTCATACTCCTGACCGCCGGCCGACAGCCTTCTTTCTGACAGGTAGGACGAAATTATCCGGCGAATGTACGGCGAAATGGCCTTGCGTCTCATTGCGTCCATGGCCACCTCCCAGTTCATCGAGTTGAAGGCATTCTTGACGTCCAGGAGGACGTTTTCGGGGTCCTCGTTAACTGTTCGGTCGCCCGTTCCAAAACCCGTGTAAGGGCGCCAAGCGTGGACTTTCCCTTACAGAAACCGTACTGGGCGTCTGACAGGGCCCCTTTGAGCTCAATTTCAGCGTTGAGCCTCTCAACGATAACATTCTCTAAGATCTTGCCCATTGTGTCAAGAAGACATATAGGCCGGTAAGCAGAACTACTTGCTAAAGCATTGCTCTCTCCCGTTGGTTTGGGGACTAGGACCAGGTTGGCGTTTTCCACAGCCGCGGAAATTGCCCTTCTCTTAGAAGACGCATCACCAGTGCTTGAAACAGTTTCGGCCATCGCTGAACCAGTAGCTTCGCCGCTCCAGGAGGTACTCCATCCGGGCCGGGTGCTTTACCGGGTGCCAATCGCTGCCCTGCTCGCTCGACTTCCTCCAACGTCACCTCGGGAATATCTTCTTCAGCAACCAGAGGCTCCTGCCCGTCGCCTCTCCACGGGTGAACCGGGAACAAGCTATGGACCTGATCCTTTAGAACATCCGGCGGGAGTCTCGGAGAAGGCGCCCGAAGCCTGTCCATAACGATTCGGTACGCTAACCCCCACACGTCTCTCTCCACGTCCTCTGCCAGCTGTTTCGACGCCTGTACCTTACTCTTCCATATGAGGCCTTGAAGGTTCTCGCGGGCAGGTCTGTAACTTTCCAGGAGTGTGGCCAATTGCTCGTCAACGTCTAGCCCCCTTTCCCCTCGGTTCAACCTTTCACTCAGCCAGCTTCGTGCCTAGTATATGCCCTGTTTAGCCTTGTGCATCGCTTTCTCGCTTCCCCGATCTCTTTGCTCCACCAGTAAACGGACCGGTGCCGTCGGGCACCTCCGCCGTTCGGGTGGGGCGGGCCAGCCTTTGTACATGCGGCAATGAGTGTTTCAATGAGCCGACACCTCGGGTCGATCTCCTTTACTAGCGCTTCCTTATCTAGCTGTCTCATCTTCCACCGTCTGCCCCGGGTAGGTGATGCTGGAAGCGTCGCGGTTGGGGCTCGTATCTCGAAGCAGATGTAGCGGTGGTCGCTGTGGTTATGAACCGTATCGACCCTCCACCCGGTTATCGCCGTGAATGCCCGTTCGTTGGCAAGCGTGAGATCTACGTGGGATTCCCTCCCTGCCCGTGAGAACGTCGGAACGTCGTCGTCGTTGACAGCCATAAGCCCCTGCTCTGCCATCCATTCCAGTAAGATTTGTCCTCTTTCCGAAGTGTTACGACTACCCCATGCCGTACTGGCCGAGTTGAAGTCCCCGGTAACAATCAATGGTTTTCCCTCGTGCGTGCCTAAGCTACGGCCTAGTTGACCCAGGAAAACCTGAAACTTCTGTATCTCCCTATTAGGTGATAAATAGCACGAGTAGAGAACACCCACCCCGTCTAATTCCACCCTCGCAAAGCCACTTTCGCCACTCTCCTGAGCCCGTACTGCCCATTTGGCTTTGTCCTCTCCTGTCCACTAGGTTGCCGCATCGATGCGTTCATCGGTATTTATAAACCTCTTCTTTCTCATTCGCTTCTTGTTCGGTTCCGAAAGGAGGCATAATGCTATGCCCCTCTCCCGGACCGTCTCCTCAAGCAGGTCGTGCGCAGCTCTGCACCGGTTGTGGTTCACCTGAAGTATTCTTATCATTAGAAGTACCATTGACTTCCCCTCCCTTGGCTGCGGCACTAGCGACAGCGGCGCTGATGGCAGCACGCCCTCCCCTGCTGTAACCCTCGCTGTCCGTAGTCAATTGTTTAGCTTCTCTGCGCTGTCGCTTCTTTTCGGCCACTTCCTGGCGCGCCCTGGCCTCCTGCTCGGATGCTTCTCTCCGCTTTTTTTCACACTCGAACTTCTCGAGGTAACTCTTACGAGCAGCCTCTTTCAGCTCCTCAAGTTTTTTGCCAGCACTGGGCATTTGCTTGACGAAGCCAAGTGCCCGTCGACTTTGCAGATATAGCAATGCCCGGTTTCGCTAGTGCACGCACTAAGGAGGTGCCCGACGTCGCCGCACCGGTAACAGCGTCGGCCTTGCGCTTTCTCCTCCTGACAGTCTTTAGCCATGTGGCCTTGCTTCTGGCAGTTAAAGCAAGTTGGTACTCTAAACCAATCCTTTGCCCGGCACGTGGTGTTACCGATCTGCAGGTGCTTCATGTCGACTAGTCTTTTTGCCGCCGCAGTCCGGAGAACGACAAGACACTGGTATCGCCCTGTCCTGCCGGACCGCGGGTCTTCTGTGCGCATGCGCATATCTGCTGGCATGCTCAACTTTCGCCTGATCGTTTTTTCGATGCTGTCGCTGTCCGCAAACGGGTCCACGTCTCGCAGTACGATCGTCTTTGGCGGTCCCCCAGAGTCTCGGCAATCAACCTTTGTGTTGATCGATAGTGCTAGCGTCTCAGCACATGTGCCTGTTGATGCCTTTGTGCCGGTCACTCTAACGAGAACGTCCCCACTTTCGATCGTGGCTAGTCCTCCGCGCGCGACCAATACCACGCCCGCCGCTCTGAGATCTGCATTTTTTCGCACGCTCATGAGCGTTTCTGCTGCAGTTTTACCCTCAATCTTCCTTACCCGGACAGTGGTATGGGTCGCCCACGTCTGGTCTGAGACGTTTGTCTCTTTAGGTAAGCTTCGATCCGCGGGCGGTGTTCTAACAATGAGTTCGACATCACAGTCGAGTACCCGACAGCACGCCTCAAGGTTCTGAGGGATCGTGTAGTCTCCCAGATCCTCGGTCACAGCCACAGCTGGTGCCTCCTCCCGCCTATCTACATTAAGGGCATGCAGGAGTCTACCAAAAAGCCTAATTAAGTCGGCAGAGGTCGCCCCCAAGGGGACCATCCCGGCCACTAGCGTTTGTGACGCCTCCGGGGGACTCTGGTGTATTCCCTCCGTCTCCCCTTCTTCGTCTATCTCGCCGTCGCCGACGACCTCAAAGTCGCTTTTGCATCTAAGTGCCGCCACCTTTCCTGGTTTAAGGTCGGCCAGCGCTGCCGCACCGGGAAACTGAGGAAGCACATGTTCGATGAGTCCTCTGTCTCTCTCCGATCCCTTCATCAGAATGAGTCCTCGCGCTTTTCTAGGGCTCCCAATCCCCCTATGGGTTAGCTTCACCCTTTTGAAGCATCTCTCTGGCCATCTCTTTAACACTATGCGTGCCGTCTCCTCTACGTCGTTGTTTCGGGTTGCCGCTTTCAAGGCCGTGTCGATCGTTGCAGCCGTCTCGGCCTCTCTCGCCTCGATCTGCTCCTTATCGAGCTTCTGATTACATTTTGAACACAGTGAGCTTCCGTGCAGCTCGAGCACCCTGCTCACCCCAGCAAGCTTTCGGACTTCTTCCTCGAGCTCAGCCTTAGCCTTTAGTAAGGCGTCTGCCTCATTGTTGCCCGAAGCCTGCGTGAATGTCCGCCTGAGTTCTGATAGCTCGATCTCGAGTGACTCTACCCGCTTTTTTTTCGGCTTCGAGCTTTCCCATCCACTCACGGTCTCTCTGTTTGGAAAGACGCTTGTAGTTTAGGGAAAACTTACCTACCTCCCCAACGGCGTCCTTGATGAACATCTGGGTATGCGGGTATCGCACGATTAGTTGATTCAACACCTTGGACCAGGTGCGCATCTGCTCGGCAGCTCCGTCTGCGTCTTTAGGCTCAATTCTTCTCATTGGCCAAGTCTTTACAGGCAACTCAGGCACGGTTTTGACACCGCCCCTAGTCTTTGACTGAAGATAATCCAGCCATGGTCCGTTATCCTCTAAGCCCCTATCGTTCTCCTCATCATCACTCGCGTCTGCAGGTGTTTCAGTCTTTCGTCTTCGCTTCGGGGTTTGTTTCGACGTCTTTTCCTCCTCGTTTTCTCTTTCGTTGTCCATTGCCTGTTTTCCCGCACAGTTTTGGTCTCCCTTCAACACTACCTGCTTATTCACATCCTCCGCGCCGTCATCCTCTGAGCTGGAGGTGTGTATGAACACTCCCTCCAGAGCTCTCTTCGGTTGGCTCTCTGCCATTCTTCCCTCGCTCGTCTCTGTCGTTCCCGTTCTCTCGCCTCTATTCCCTTGCGTTGGCGTCCTTTGTGTCAGCCCCGAGGGGGCGAATATCGCCGGCATTTTTTTGCCTATTGTCCCTACCCTGGGAACTCATCGTATTTGAGCTTGACACAATGTTAAGGTCGCTCAAACCCTACGCCCTAATGCGCCGTCCGTCTTCTTCCGACCAAATCCCTCTCTCCGTGGACCAAGCAGGAGACTTCCTAGAGCGTCTGGTCCAACGGGTACCTATATAAGGTGGGACCGTTCTCGTGTTGCAGCCTCAACACTGGTCGCAGGAGGCCAGCAGAGGGCGCGATCAATTCCTGGAAGCACCGCCCATTGGGCGAGGGCACTCACCGACTGAAGCGCCACCTAGTGGCCGAAATCCCAACTTGCCTGGGTCACTCGTATCTCAGCCTCGGAGGTCGGCGAACGCACAGACGACACCGTCCTTTAGTTGTGCAGCCGTTAGAAATCCAAATTTGAATCCGCGGCGGACCGTTCCGAGTCCTCCAACCGCTGCGCGGGTGGTTTCGTTTTGCTTCACTCTACCGAAAAGGTTTTGTTTAAACTTCACAGAGCACTAGCTCCTTACCACTTCGTTTCACGGCCACGCACAACACACCAAAATGGGCACTGAGTTTCACACATCACTATGGTATGCCACTCTCTAGGTTTACCGGCCTGTATTCACCCAAGCAAGCGTAAACCCTCGGAGCTCCGTCGACACACGTCCGCACTCTTTGGCGCCAAACTAGCAACTCAGGCCAAGGCACTGAGAAATGTAAACTGACTGTTGTATGATTCTAGGTAATGGTTTGTGAAATGTAAATAATGTTCATCATGTACCAATGTTAAGCTATAGCCTTGGCAGGGTGTGGGGCCATCTTTTAGCGGCAAATTTTGCACAGATAGAAAGATGCTTCACAATATATATGAAGCGCTCTTTGCTTGCCGCGGACGGCAAGAAACCGCTTTGTGTACTTGCTAGCGGGCTGCGGACCGGCAGTGGAAACAATCAGAGTCAGACTTAGGTCGCCTATTACTGAACCACTTCAACAATTTTTGTTAGAGTGGCAAGGAAAAGTGACCGAGGCCTCGGCTGAGGTAGCGCAGTTAGACGTGTACCTCGCCAGGGAGCTTTGGGATGGAATGGCATGCACTAGCCGGCACGTGTACACAAGGTACATTGTGCATGGCTATCATCACTTGGTGTGTCCGACTCAAGGATTTCACCAAATTGGCGATCAATGTCGTTGCCGGTTCTGCTCGCAGATATGCGCTAAATACCACGCAGCGAGCTGCCAGACGCAACGGCGGTCTTTGCACTTTCTCGCCCGGTGGGACGGTCGCTGAAGTGTTAAAATTGTAAATAACAATGACTGTATTGTAATTATGTACCATCTTGAAATGCAAAGTTATTTCATAAATAATGTTCATCGTTAACGAAATTAAGGTATATTTGAGTTTAATTGAATAATAGAGTACGTCCAAAAAAATAATTGGCAAGCTAATTTATGCTGTCAGGGTGGAAATTATTCCTTGACATAGACGGTTCGAGTAGAAAGAACTAATGACGGACGCTCACACCTAAGCTTGTTCTATACGGAAACGGAGAACAGAGCACAGAAAAAGAACACCGGCTAAAAACTAAAATATCTTACAGAACGGCTGTAGAATGCACAGTGCTAAAGATGTGTATCTACAGCAACGATTGTGAGAATTTATAGGTGACTTTGCCTCAAAATGAGTGCTGCTGCCCACTGGAAGAGACTGCCTGGTAAAACGAAACGCAAATTATCTCCTGAAATTACTCGCCCCGTTAGACCGGATAACGTCATGCTGATGAGATGAGAATGCATTGAGCGCGGCAGTCGGGGTAAACTCCTACCATGCTATATATGTCAATGGTTTAAGGCCCAGCTGAAATCGGTTAGCCCTAGCTCTATATGACACTTCTTGGTACGACCGCAACAATTTCTTCAAAATTTGCTTGGGGTAGTTCAAAGTATAAGAGAACCCGCTTTTTCCTTGTGTTGACTGAAGGGAAACATTTAAGTGCTATCACTTCTTTCCGACACTTTAATCAGATCGTACCTTGTTCATAATGGCTTTATCTAGATTTTCTAAATACATACATATATATATATATATATATATATATATATATATATATATATATATATATTACCGAACCGTTGGTCACCAGTGACTAGTGTCAAGCGCTCGATAAAAGTGTGTATAGTTGAAAACTTCAAGACGAAAACGAACTTAAGCTTAATCACTTTGTTCCGGCATTTTCTCATGCATGGTTTTGCTAAGCCGAGCACTTTTTGACTACTTTACACTCCTTGACTGTCTGAAAATAGTTGCAGAGATTCCTTCCTGATGAAAATTATTTTAATTTTATTATCCACTACTTAACCATTTTAATAGAAAAAAACGGGCAATAACGCAGAGCAAAGAAAGCACCGACTAAAACAAAACTCTTAAATCAGAAGTATAAGAGGAATGCGTTTGAAAAATTTATCATAATGGCAGATGCAGGAACGTGAAAATTTTGCCGTATGATTTTTCTGAATATAATCGATCGTTGCATATTCTGATGTTACGTTGGCGTGGTCTAAGCATCATATTGGTAAATCAATATAGAGTAGTATTGTTATTTGTGGTATTGAAAATTGTTTGGTATAGGTTCAAGGCCTTCTTCACAGACTTAGTGTCTTAGTATGTCTACATAAATGTTTGCGAATTCGTACCGGAGATTGCATGCTGGTGGACAATGTAATCTCGACACGATTTTGAAAATGTAGGACATAATCCGGCATACCCAGCACATACCCGGAGCATACCCCGGTAGCACGGACGCACAGCACACTTAACCAAAGAGAGCTAAAGCCGGAGACATAGTAGGTGTGACAACTGTTTAGAAATAAAATCGCCTGTCAATAGCCAACGAACAATCATAGCTAGAAGCAAAGTTGTGTTATGCATCCCTAAGGATTCAGCTATGTAGATAGCATAGAATACTTTTACAAATCATCGCAGCTGTGCGCTTCGGACACTAAGCGTCACTGTAATGCTATGCAAATATCAATTCCAGTCGTGTGATGTATTGGTCTCCCACATTATTTTAAGCATGCACGGGCCTTTCTGCTAAATGTGCAATAGTAATGATTAGCCATAATGATGCAAGTATTATAACCTAAACTAATGATTATTTTGAAAAATACAATAAAGTAAAAAATAGTAAACACATACACATATCAAACATTCCCTGGTTTGTGTGACCCTCCGGCATTACATTTTAGGTAAACACTGTAACGAAGTTGCTACCGCGACGTCAAACCTCCTCGAAAAATCCGCCGAAAGTAAGCCAAGTGCCTCTATGCTGAAGCAAATGGGCGTCTTGTCTATGCTAGACATTGAATATCTCCTGGTACTGCGGGGAACCCCTCATGTCAGGATAGCGGCCGCCAAGGCGCAAAAGGCAGCTAATGACATTGCTTATCTGTTGCCCAACACGCACTGCCCCAGAGATAGCCAACGGAGACTACTGATGTCCATGTCCGAGTCCATCGTCCTTTTTGGCTCGCCAGTTTGAATGTCGCCTTCAATGGACATCTACGCTACGACAAAGCTCATGAGGAAGGTTCAGCGGTTCGGCGCCCTTTGTATGATTCGGGGGTATCGTACCATCAGTTCGGCGGCCTCGCTCGTCCTGGCAGAGACAGTGCCCTGGGACTTTAAGGCAGCCGAACGTCGGCGCTTGTGAAATTACCCAGCTAAGGAACTCGAAAAAAAACGCGAGGTACCAATCGATCGGTGACAGAAAGAGTGAGACATGGACGACCAGAAGTGCCTGTAAGGAACCTTAATTCAAACATCCGCCGATGAATGAATTGTCCCGGGAGTCGTCTTCATGGGTCATGGCGATTTTCAAGTGTATCTAAACCGGACACGAAAGGTTGACGACGCAATGTCTGTACTGCGACAAGGTGGACTCTCCGGAACATACGGTCCTGAGATGCATGGGCCGAGACTAGACGAGGCAAACCCAGAAAGGAGACGCCGGGAGAGTCGCACACATGCTCACGTCGGTCAAAAACTGGGACGCGGCTGCAAAGTGATCTCATCCTACAACGAAGTCAGGGGCAAGAGTACTGGGATACTACCAGGGGCTCATAGAGTTTGATTTTGGGATCTGTATACTTAGGCTAGCTGGACAGCATCCTGGTGACAATATAGGGACAACCAGCCCTTGTGTCGTCCGGTGCAGAAGCGGCTTAGCGCCGAACGGTTGACCACTATGTGATCCACGTCGTCCGGCTCTCCGGAAGTGCAGAGCATACAGAGCTGAGTCAGCTTTCGAACTGAGTTGTTGTGCTTCCGCGAGCTCCCGTGTTTTGCTCTGTTTACGGTGGAAATATGTGTTGGATCCGAGCTTGCTTAGTGTCGTTTGTCTCGTCTCGACTCCGTGCACCGCTTGACGTGGGTCCCACTTAGTATTTCAGTGCGCTGTCAGAGATCGGACCGTTTGAATAAACGGTGTTGAATCTGAACGTGAGTGCCTTACGCACGATTTCTTCGAGATCTCGTTCTGCAAGCTGCCCGTCTGCTTTGTTTTGATACTTTGTGGATGCACTGTGCTCGTCTGTGGTGCATCTTGGACGGTGTGATACGTAAGGACAAATAAACATTGAGGAGAATCAGCTGTACGTAGGCATGACTTCTACGAAGCGCGCAATGGAGCCTGATCAGCTGGACGCAGGCTAAAAGAAACAGCGCAGTAGTGGCAATCCACGTATATGCCCGGACTGCAGTTGTGAGATCGGAAAAGCGTCAAGCATCCGATGCGTTGGCTGTAAATTGAGAGTGCACTTAGCGGCATGTACTAATCTGACATTTCTGGAAGCTAAGAGAGAAGAGGGTATTAACTCCTTTAAATGCGGCAATTGCAACTCTCTCCACCAGCTGACGATGATGATGACGACGATGATGATGAAATGGACGATGAAGAGCTGAGTACTGTGACCGATTTAGCATCACTGGTTAAATCTCTTTGTGGTCAAGTGAAAAAGCTTCATGTGACGATTCGCCTATTAGTGTCGAAAAACATAGCGCTGGCTGACAAGAATAATCTGCTCGATAAGAAGTTGGACAGGTTACTACAAAAAGACAAAAGCAAGACTGCGACCAGTGGAAATGCTTCTCAGGACGACCGTGCGGGAAATCTTCGCGGCAGGATGATGCAACGCACGAACCGATCTCACAGTAGATCTTTCAGCAGCTCGCAGTCGAGAAGTCGAATTCAGTTTGCCGTCAAATCTCAAGCAAAACCAAGAATGAAGTTTGCTGGTAAAAGTGGGGACAGTCGAAAACAAAGACGTATCCTAGTTGTTGATGGCGGCAAGGACAATGGTCCGATCTCTCAACCCAGTTCATCGCTTCGGTTGCACAGAACGGATTTTTATATCCGGTCAGGACCCCACGCTGAAAGCCAAAGAACTATCTGACCATCTTACCAAAGCAGGCGTGTACCCTGTAGTTGTTAAGAAACTAAAGACGAGATACTCTCATTACACTTCTTTCTATGTCGAAGTACCAGACACTGATGTAGAGAGAATGTTCGATAAAAACATCTGGAACGATGGTTCCATTATAAAAGAATTCAATGGCCGTCTCAAAGAATCTGATGTCATCGAAAGACACCTTTCCCACTGACTGAAGAAAAGAAAGCGTACGCTGACTCTTACGGAAACGAACACTGAAACGGACAAAATAAGGAAACCTAAGGATGATGAATTTTCTACGATAAAATGCATATCTGTCAATGCACGATCACTGGCCAAACCTGGAGCCGTCGACTGCCTGCTTGCCTTCATGACCACCGGAATATCGGCGTAACGTTTATCACGGAAAGTTGGCTGAACGAAAACGTCTCCTCGGCTGAACTCTCGGCGGGAGGCAAATTCGAAGTTTTTCGCAGAGATCGTGTTGGCCAAAACTGTGGCGGTGTACTGCTCCTTGTTAGTTCGAAGTTTGCATGCTCTGAGGTCGACACCGGCAATACTTCCTCGGAACTTATTGCGGTTGATTTGATTCTTCCGAACGGCACAGTACGACTTATCTGTACGTACTTTAGCCCTACGGGATCACGAGTGGAGCTATCGACTAAAATGGCTACTCTCATTACCGATCTCGAAGCAATTACATCGGATGAACATAGTGTAGTGCTTGCTGGAGATCTTAATCAACCTGGCATAAACTGGACAGACTGGCACTGTTCATCCAGACGAGCGGAGTTACGAGCCCAAGAAGGACCACTGTCGATGGAAGAAATGTTTCTTCAGTACTGTTGCGAAGCAGGACTACTGCAATGTGTTGAGCATCCCACGAGAGGTAGCAATGTTCTTGATATTGTTCTGGCTAGAGATGATATTGTTGGCAACGTCATCGTTTCACCGGCGCCAGTTGCAACAGACCATCAAATGGTCTCGTTCACGATATCTAGTTGTCATAGTGTGACGACGGATCGTACACAACTCTGGGACTTTGACAAGGGAGACTATGAATGCCTAACCATGAATCTGAGTGCTACGAACTGGACAACCTTCTTCCAACCCTGTATTGACGTGAATGACATGTATAACAAATTTGTCACTTACATGCACTTCCTGATGGATTGTTGTGTACCCAGGAAGTCTCCTAATCTGCATGGTGTTCTGGATCCTAGCATAGAAAGCATCACCCAGCAATTGAACAGAGCGACGCCAGAGGAAGGAGCTAGACTGCAAAAGAAACTGCAAAAGATGCTTCATAGAAAACGAATCATCGAAGAATGCTCCGTAGCCCAATCGGCTGTTTTACCGCGGTTCATAGATACATCGAAAGGCGAATGAAAGTTAAAGACTGTTTGAGCTCGATCAATAGAGCGGATGGATCGGTTGCTACACAAAACCAGGAGAAAGCTGAAATTCTGCGCGGAGTATTCGCCGCAACATATCCATCACCCACGGAAGTCCAGCTACGCGACGCACGGCCTGCTTTACCAACGCCGCCTGTGTCTGAGGATCTGCGCATGGTTGAGGACGTTGACTCCTATCCTGAAATCTTGAACGCCAATTTCGCTCTCTGGCTAACAAGCGAAGCGCCACGCCTGATGGTATCCCAGCTGTATATAAGAAGTGTGGCCATGATGTGTGTGTTCCGTTGTCTTTGATATTTCGCAGAACCCTCGAAGATGGTTGGGTCCCAGACCTCTTCCGCTGTGCCATTGTCTGTCCGGTTCATAAACGCGGCGACAAAAGTGATCCAAACAACAAAAGGCCTGTATCGCTCACCTCTGTGCCGTGCAAGCTATTTGAAAAGGAGTTGGCCGATGCGATCTATAGAAATGCGAATTCACAAGGTCTAATTTCTAGGGAGAAATTTGCATATCGACCAGGCCATTCTACTGTCCTACAACTGCTGGAAACGCAAAATGACTGGGCTCTTTTAACTAATGATAGCAAGCCCTTTGACTGTGTATACTTTGACTTTAAGTCTGCATTTGAAACCACTACACACTCGAAGCTTCTAAACATTCTCCCGCGGTACGGTGTTGGACAGAAACTCACAAACTGGATCAAAGCTTTCCTTGAACATAGGACCTTCAGAGTGAGGGTAAATGATTGTCTGTCGTCAACGGCTGAGGTCACGTCCGGTTGTCCACAGGGAACAATTCTTGGACCTCTTATGTACATATTATATACTGACTCGTTAAAGTATATTATATCTGAAGGAGTGAGAGTGAAAATTTACGCGGATGATGTAAAAATTTATATATCTGTAGAAAATGAAACGAACATGAATATTCTTCAAGAAACACTCGATAAATGTATGGATTGGTGTAAAGGATTAGACCTAAATCTCTCTGTAAATAAGTGCGCAGTTCTGCACTTCGGCAGCAACAATCCTGTACATAACTACACATTAGGTACTGAATAGCTAGCGGCAAAGCCATCGATAAAAGACTTAGGAGTTCTGACAAGTAATACGCTGAGCTACACACCGCATGTTCTAGAGGTAGCTGCGTCAGCTAGTCGGAGAATGCACTGGATACTGCGATCCTTTGTCTTGAAAGACCCTAATCTGTATGTCAAACTTTATAAGCAATATGTCCTACCTGTGATTGTATATGCCTCTCCAGTATGGAATCTAGGATTGAAACGTGATAGAAATTTGTTAAGGAAACTGCAGAAGAAGTTTTTAAAACGTGTTGCTTTTTGTTGTAATGTGAGGACTTGTGATATAAATTGTGATGATATTTGTATTGTTCTAGATGATATTGATAAGGCTACGTTCGTCTCTATTTGTAAGTTCCCAGATCGAGCGAACATATTATTTGATTCTATTTTGACGAACACAAGAGCCGGGGTCAACATACATGCTAAAACTGTTGCCCGGAAAGAAATTGTTAACAAAATGTTTGCCTGGCGCAGTACCAGGAATGCGAACTACGTACAAACAAGTTGATCTGTTCTAATTAAGCCCCCCCTGCTAAAGGGTGTGTAAATATATATACAGCCATGTATTGAAGATTTACCGATTCTGCACATATATACTTGAAACTGGCCGTGTTGTAGCGTCCACCACCCCCATGACCGGGCGGCGACCGATACGAGTTCGCCATTCTCTCGCTCAAACAACACACGTCCTCTGCTTGCTTTGCACAAACGACTACTAACTCATTTATTCGCATGCCTCCTTTTATATCACAGATTTGGTGGCCCGCGTATTTGGTGACTTCCCGCGTCCTCGCTACTGCGTTGGCGGCATCTTCTATTTGGCGCGCCATGTTTTTAGTTTGCTTCGGCATTGCCGCCAACCGACGTTGTCTATGCACGCGCTGCTTAACGGACGCTGCTATCCTACATTCTCCCTCCCCCCTTCGCACTTTTCACTCTCTCTGTATTCTGACCCAGTCGCCGGGCACGAATTTGGTTTCGGCTTCTTCTGTCTGCGTGTTTCTTCGTCGGGGACTGAATCTAATTTCGTCGTCATCAGCCGCGGGAACATGTTCCCTAGTCGATGTTTCGTCTTCACCATTCCATCATGCGCATCCTACGCCACCTTCACCAACTCGCCTTTGGTCCCACGATCCCAGCGTTGCTGCTCCTTTACGCCGATCGCCTGAACATTCTGCCGCGTTCGTATACTTCCGGCCGAAATGGCCAAATTTGCCAGACTTTTAGCATCTCACTTGTTTTGCCGGGCACAATTTGGCCCCGTACGCAACTCTTGTCCATCCGCACGCCTGGCATTCACCCGCTTCGTATTATCGCTTTACTGCCGGCCTTGGTCCGCTTTGTTCCGCCGGTCTTCCGGCACCTCGTTCACCTATTTGTGTTGTCCTGCAGTTCAACTTGGCCTCCGTGACGCATCTCTCTACGTGTAACGCGCCCGTCAGACCCTGTTCGACTGTCCCGTACTCGTGGTTTTCCCATCCGCGCACCACCAGCTTCGGGTTCTCGCTCTGCCTGCGGCCTTGGTCTGCTTCTTTCCGGCGGCCTTCCCGCTTCCTCCACCTCTTTCACCTACTCGTTTTCTTGTACATTTAATCTGGCTTTCGTCACGCACGGCCTCATATAGCGCGGCCGTCTAGTCCTGCTCGACCTGCAAAGCCTCTTCGAGGAGGAGCTTTTCTCTCACCTGTGGCCCTGTTGCCCCAGAATGAGCTGGCTCCTCAACGCCGGTTCCAAGCGTCACCTCCCACCCCACCAGCAGTCGTCATAGTGCCGCTATGTACTCAGCGTTGTCGGCACCGAAATAATTTGTAGTGGGCAACGGCCGCTTTCTTGAGTTCATTAAACATCTCCGTTAGCTTCGTTATTATCGTGGCGTAGTTACCCTGCCGTCTTTCTCCTTCTCTATGCTTAGTGCTATTCCGTCCACGGTGTTGTTGGCAGACCTGTGGGCATTGTTACACTGCTTTTTATTTCTTCCAGATCCTGTCGACTGCGCCAGTTGTTCGAAGTGGGAGGATAGATAGCCTCGGTTGGCGGCAATGCAGAAGCAAACTAAAGACATGGCGCCAAATAGAAGATGCCGCCACACTAGTCGCAAAGACGCATGAAGTCACTAAATGCGCGGGCAAATCTGTGATATAAAAGGAGGCATGCGAATAAATAAGTTCGTAGTTGTTAGTGCAAAACAAGCAGGGGACGTGTGCTGCTTGAGCGAGTAAACGGCGAACTAGTAACGGTCGCCGGTCAGTCATGAGGGCCGTGGACACTACACGTGTCCAGTCAAAATTTGTGTCACATAGTAGGGTAGAGGGCCCTGACCAGGGCGTTTGTACTAGATGTTGAGATCAAGGATTAACGATAAGAGTGTTCTTTCTAGCCTGTGTTCAGGCGACCGTCTCGGTCGAGAAGCCCTTTGCTGCGCTTAGTCGCCAGTAGATACCATGGTAAAGTGAATAGAACGTCTGTACTAACCGACTGTATTCCCTGCAGACGTGCAGAGCCATGGTTCTCTGGGTGACCCGCGGGACGCTGCGAGTGCAACTTGTACGCAATGCCATGTCCATTTACACCGACGCTGCATACATTGCCGTAGATTCGGCGACTAACGCCAGAAGGCGGCGCCGAGATTCGCCTGAGCTTCCCTCCTGTAGGTGGATAGCCACGTTCCTGGTTATGTGCTGGCTGTGCCCCGATTTGCTGCAGCCTCCGGAAAGTCCTCCTGGCGAGCCGAGACCAGTACAGCACAAATTAGACCTCATTAGCGCAGGCTATAGTTTCGACACCATCCGGCATTTCAGAGATCCACAGTACCGGGTCTAACGCGGAACCCCAGCCCGGTTATAGCCATGAACATAAAGCCACTCGAGTGAGACAAAGATTAGAGCTAGTGTCGTGCCGTCTTTTCTTCCGGGCGTAACTATTAAATACAATGTACAACGGCGGGGATTGAACCCGTGCACCTATGTGTCTCCTCTGGTCGCAAGGCGCACGCGAATACACCACGCCAATGAGCTCAATTTATTGTGACGCCTTTTTCTTTACATTTTTACGAGGTGATGATCGTTTGTCCCTTACGGGCTTTAAACCGCCGTGAGGCATAACGTCAATGTTATCGTGACGCCTAATAGAAGCGAAACTCACACATAATACAATAATAGCAGACGACACAGTGAACTGAAGTGTCGTCTGCAACCCGGACAATTTGTCACCGTACTTTGGTTGTTGCATTACCGGGAAGAATTGCAGATTCGCTATCTACCTGGAGCTTTTTGACACTCGCACCATACCACGCGCGGTACGACAGCTATTTATTCTTGAATCTCCAGCTTTTTCCTTATTTATAACAATATAGAAGTAAAGTTTTGGCCATAGAAAATCATGCAAAAAGTGTCGTTTCTTCGTTGTTAGGCGTCACGATAGAAAAGCCCACAAAAACGATATTACGTATTTGCTAGGCCAATGAACGAAATGCACGTCTGCCTAGGGAGACTAATCTGATTGATAAACAAACGTCGTTGTGTCGCCAGCGAAGCTCTAAATCGATCAAATTTTATCTTACGGCTCTAAATTGATTGATTTTAGTGCAGACGAGAGAGCGTGAACTCAAGTTATGCACACATCTGGCGGCTGATCTCGACATCTTGAAAGGAGTGCAAATGACGCACGTCGTGCGCATAGCAAGCGCAAATCCGCCAGAAGACGCTGCTGTCTAGAGGAAACGCCAAAGAGGTCGAACGGAAAGAGAGATAGAGACAGAGAGAGAGAGAGATAGAAAAATACGTTGACTGATAGAAAAAACCAAGGAGACAAACAGAGGACATAGGAAGGCCTAAGCTTGCATGGTCAAGGTGGTGTGATCCAAGGCCACCGTGGCGGCCTGCCGTCGACCCGACACATGCATATAAAGATGCGTGTCCCGACGAATACAGACATGAACGCACGCACAGATACGAACAGAGAAGTACAGACATCGTTGCCTACACGGACACACAGGCGTAACGAGATTGGCGCAAGATCTTTGTCCGCCCGTTCGCCCGTACCCCAGCCCCCAGTCCGCTCCCCTCCAGGTCGCCGCTTTGTCCCCGAACTACAGCAGCGTCCTCTTAAGCCGTCCTCGCCTGCAAATCATCCTCCCTCGCTAGGCGCAGAGCAGAGCACGTCTGTGTCGATATATCGATTTTTGCCTCGTGTTTCGCCACGGCGACTCTGCGGCTACTTCCTTCGTGTTTGATTTTCTCGCTGCTGGTGCTGCTGTCACACACACGCCGGCAGCCAGAAGCGTGCGGGCAAAATTTGAATATCATCTCGCCGCCGGAACACGGAGCACTCAGCCCGACCTCAGTACAACACGGAGATGATAAGGGAGACACAATTTCATTTGAGGACGACTGCAACGTCTCTACGAAGGCGGCCGTGGTGGGGTTGGGGGTTTGGTGAGGGGGTAGTCGTCATCGTAGTAGGGAATCAGAACGACCCGGTGGTGGCTCGAGCAGATGCGGGTCTAACACGAGCACTGGCGTGACCTTATGGCGGTGATCTCATCGCCTAGTCACCCGCTGCAGCACCCGGGTTCATATTGAAGGGTGGGTCATCAAGTCAGACCCTGCCTCTCTGTCTGTCTGTCCG